>JAFELO010000506.1:169336-181853 GCA_017140195.1 Eumaeus atala
TTGGTGATAGGCCTTTTTATTGAGATACTTAATGCCTGCACGGTGTTCAATTTTCTCCATTATTGAAAATTGCGTCAGATTGCTTCAAAGAAATAATCACAGAAAATTTATACTGTGCAGTATTGGAATAAAACTGCGCACAATAAATCAATATGACACATACTAACAAATGACGGTAGATTTAAAAAGATGTCATAGCTCCATGTAGGTTAGGCCACGAACTTTTAGATCCACCCTCGTATATTTGTTTCCAGGCTCAAAAATACATGCCTAATCTATACTCCTATACCAATAACATAAAGCTGAAGAGTTTGTTTGAACGCGCTAGCTTTCCTCGACAAATGGACTATTTAACAGTATATAAAAAGTTAATTTTTTCCTTTGTGTTTTTGCTGACGCGGGAAAACACACTTACGCGCGAGCCTGGGTGGTGTCCAGTGGTGTGGGGCTCGCGCCACATTATAGTACCGAATACCCAGTACCCACTGAATACCACCGCGAGTGCCGCCATTGGTGACGTGCCCCAGCACTGCAAATCATCAGGGCGTCCTGACGACTAGACAATCCCCTAACAGACCGATACCACCGCACCACAGGACAACTACTCCAACTTTGGGACAGTGCAATGGGGTGAGGTTCCCATCCTCGTCCTCTCTTAATCCCGTCTTATAAGAGCAGCTTTGTACCCCACAAAGAGCAGCCCCCTCGGTTCACCGGCTTCGTCCTGGGTGTCTCGGTTACTGTGCTCTACCGCCACGACAAGGCTTGAACCGTAGTGGGGGCGCAGTAGTTCCTAAGATAAGCGCGTCCAAACAAACAATCGAACTCTTCAGTGTTACATTATTAATATAGACATTGTACTACAGTTCGAAACTGTTCCATCACAGACAAACCATGCAAGTGGTTTTGAGAAAATCTTTTTTGTGAAGGTTCCAAAAATAATAATTAAAAATTAGAAAAAAATATGTATTAACTCCTATGTATTTATTTATAGTATAAACGGGCAACGAGCATCCAGAGGCTTGTGATAACAACCCTTACATTTGCATAATAATTGATCGGGTGTGCTGCCCTCCTTTATTCAGTCTTGTAATCGACAGGTACCTCCACATGGCCAGCATGTCGTTACTTCTTACTAATCTTCATCGATTGCCGTCCATTGATGTTTTGTTCATAAGCGTTAAATTGAACCATCAAAGTAAACTATAAATCGCATTTGGATAATTGTTCGTAAATGATAAATACTAGCGAACCGCCACGGTTTCGCATGTTTATAACAGGGTATAACAATCTTAATTAATTGTTCACCAAAACGTTACTCGCGAATTGCTGTATCCATGGGTGAAAATCGTATGAAAACCTGTTCAGTAGTTAAAAAATCGATCACATATAGACGTACAGCTTTTGGGGACATTGTCTTATATTAATTATTGATAATTATATAGCTGACTTTTGATCATGTATAACCAAGAATAGGTCTCGCAATAAAACAGTATGTTTGTTTTTGATAATGAAACGGTAACTATTACTGTCTTGGCTGAGGGGAACGGGTCCCCTGGTCCTCCCACTCCATCGAGGGGGTGAAGTAGGTCACTTTCGGCAACCTTATTTGACATAGCATTCCTTTCAAATAAATGATAGATAGTGTTGCTCACATATCTGTCATCTGGGAAACCTCAGTACAGGCAAGCGATAGACCCGCGGGGTTTTAGTGGGTATTCGGTTCATCCTCGACGATCACGCGCTCATTGGATCTCACCCAGGACGGGGGCCAATGCCTAAATTCATTGCCCCGCGGAACAAAAAAAAAATGTTATAAGTCTACTAGTTTGACTTTCGCAGTTCGCTATAGGTAATATGGGTCATGACAGGAGATGTCCCCTTTATAATTTTATCATTCAATATAAAACAGGGGATGTCCCCTTTGTAATTTTATCATTCAATATAAAACAGGGGATGCCCCCTTTATAATTTTATCATTCAATATAAAACAGGGGATGTCCTTTTTATATTTTTATCATTGAATACTATAATTGTTTTCTAGGCCATGTCAGTTGTGGGAATTCCCCATTATTCCCCATATTTAAAAATAGTACAGTTCAGACTTAGGAACTATGACATCTTTAAATGTGACAATACACAAAAACTACTCGATAGAATTCAGTATTTTTTTCGTCTCATTTTTTAGAAATGCTCATTTATAATAGGTATGTATATTACCTAATAACATTTTTACAACGACGCAGACCATGTCGCATAGATTAAATGACGTGCAAATTTATATTTTTTACAACGACGCAGACCATGTCGCTTAGATTAAATGACGTTCAAATTTATATTTTTAAACTATCTGTTGTTTAGATTTTTTTTTCTTGGCCCATATAATGTTTTTGGCACCCGTGCTGGCGATGATGGCGTATCATTTCACACAAACTGTCTCCAAAACTATTTAATGGAACTGTGGAACACATTACCATGCTCTAAAAAAAATATTTTACGGCGCTCTTTAACACCGTGTGAAAAGATGTACATATAGGAGCCCATATGTTCCATTTCGACGCTCTTTTAATACGAGGAAAAGGAACGCTCGTGCGATCGCGGCCTTGCGAAGAGTTTTTAACGCTGACGCGATTCGCATTTGTCAATAGAGCATTGTTTACGTCATCTGTTGTCGGTTAATTAAAAAGTGAGATGTGCCATCTGCAGTACTAACGCTTGGTTATCTTTGAGATAACACAAAGACACATAAATCAACAAATGAAATGTTGTGTAATGTATTACGTAATGGTTAAGAGAAAAAATAGTACCATGCTACAATTCCAGCACGTGCATTGCAGCCAATCCGGGCTAGCACGACCGGGGAGGTAGCTCTCGCTCACATGACACCGTTTTAAAGTTATGTTATCGCGCTTCGTGATGTTAGTGAGTATATGAGAGTGAATGATAACATCACATCTATTACTGATCATGTGAATGTACATCCATTGGGCGTCACTCGTCATAAAGTAGTAAGTAGGGCAATGGAGGGAAGGGGAAATGAAGCCAACGCTTCTGCATGACGGCAATAATCGTCAAAAGGCTCCGATTTCTCGTTACAGCGTAGATCTTTATAATGTGAACATATTGAAATGTGTTAAACCAGACCGAGTTTTATCGACATATTAAAATTAAAAAAAAATATGTTAGGTTTTACAAGTGTTTAAAGATTATATTTGAAAACTGTGGGGCAGAGGTAAATAAAATGCCATAACTTATAACTCGGATCAGAATCCTACACTATCGGTGTTTTGTTACCTTTTTCACAAAAATAAAGTTCCGTCCCTCCTTCATAGCTAACAACCCACCAAACCATCACTGAAGTAGACTAATTGGGAAGCTTCCTTATAGCTTTTGTTTGTAAAAATGTTGCTCATTTGTAAAAAAAAATCTCATCCGTAAACAAAATTTTTCTGCGACCTCTCTTTGCGTAGCGCTTCGATAGTTGTTTCGATTTTACCATCCTATTCATCTCTAATTTATCAGTTGAGAAATGACCATCACTTAAAATACGTGACATGATTTTCCCGAGATAAAATCTTTTGCTTTTTTAATTAATTCTTTCCCTTACTGTTTTCGCCACGTTTCTCGTACAAACTCTACATGGACGGCTAGACAGAAGAAGTCTCATTGTACCTCTTTATAGCCCGGCACACCAACATTTCACCAATACCAAGTGTACGGAGTGGTTTAAAATTGGATTCTTTTATATTTATTTATTTAATTGTTTTATTTCATTATGTGGTAATTATTTGTAATGTAATGTTTGCGAGGCCGAGATTAAAATTTAAATATCCGTGCGAAGCCGGGAGGGTCGGCTAGTTTTTTAATATTTTTTAATATATATTTTAGGCATAACCTATGCCTAAAATATATCCTGGCGCTAATACAGGTTTTAAATACATGAGTCCACAATATGAGCTGTGGTGTAAAGTGTGTACTTATCAACTGTTATCACACACTCGATCTTATCTGACTGGCCTTGATCTCGTGCACTTATAGGAGACTAGACGTATACGGCTGTGTATTTTAGTTATAGCATATTGGGGGCAAACGAGCAGTCGGTGTATTTTCATCTGCGTAAGTGTCATGTACACGTTCTGTCCTCCTTCGCCCCGGTGACCCAGAAACAGCCAAACCGCACGAAGCGCTATACCATTGGTGTCACTTTAAATGTTCTAATAAGTGAACTAGAGCTAACTCCCGACAACTAATGGTGGGCAACATGAACATTCATCTAATTACTAGCGGGTGCGTTGCCCTCCTTTCCCCCTCCCTCCAATGGGCCAGGGCCAGGTTAGGAGTGTACGCCTGTGCATGTGTGTGTCTCATAAGTGTTGTATTTTCAGGGTGGGAACAACGCCGGCCACACCGTAGTCGTGGACGGCAAAGAGTTCGACTTCCACTTGCTGCCCAGCGGCATCATCAACTCAAAATGTTCCTCGGTTATTGGTGGGTGGTGTTTTTGATTTCTGGTGGGAATGTTTGGTCACTAGCAGCGCTGGCTACAAGGGAGAATGTTAGGGGGGGCTGTAACCTTCGGCCCCCATTAGGAGCCGCATGTGCTCATTGGCTACATTTTATAAAATAAATTATTGAATTAATAAAGGGGCCTATCTCAACGATAAGCCTCGGGACCTCGCAGAGCTTATTCTGGCGCTGCTCACTAGAATACGTACAGTGCATTGTCACGAATAACTTAACAATGGATTATCCAGGGCGCAGGGCACTATTTTTCTTACGCCATATCTTGGGATAAATTGTTTAATATTTCAAGCAAGTGCTCTATAGTGTAACTTGTACGTTGTATACTGATATATTCAATCCCGCGACCACCGTGTCGCTTGTTTGAATCCCTTTGAAGTTTACGTAGAAATGCTACGGTGTACCGCATCAATTTTTACTTTATGCGTGATACCCATATATATCTTAGTCACAGAAACACATATACACCAAGCATAGAGGGGATGTTAAATATTATAAAACATTGTATGTTATTATGAAATAACAACGTGAATTTTATAATTACTCTAAGGATTTGTGAGTAGCCGTTGGCCATAGAGGGGGACGGCGTGACAATTACATTGTGAATTTCATAACTACCCAAAGTAAAGTAGCGTATTGAATTGCGAGTCTTAGATAGCGCGCCCTTGCTGCATTTCAGCTGAATTGGGCTGGCGTGTCGTGTGGTAGCTTGCGCTCACAAGGGGGTATTCCTTATTGATGGCTATGTTATCGCGTTTCGTTGTATTTGTGAGTAGCCGGTGACCATTGCGGGGATGGGGTGAAAAAGTGCAACGCATCTCTATTACTATCAAAGCTTCGTAAGTCACCGAATATCAGTGACTGTTCGTTGATCCCCCTATGCGATAAAAAAAATACACCATTTGCCCAAACGTTTGCTTACCTTAATCAGACGCAATTATCATGAGGCATTACTGTTGGCTTGCATCAGTATATTGTACCGAGATACGGCTGGTACGTTTTAATTTAGAAACCAATCATTGCCAAGGCGATATTAAATTATTTTGTCGTTTCAACATAAAACTCTTGGCATCACGTGACTGTACCATACACCAGATGTCTCCGAAATTTTAAACCGAATAATGAATATGTTTACTTACAATGAAATTACTTCAATGAATATGTTTACTTACAATGAAATTACTTCAATGAATATGTTTACTTACAATGAAATTACTTCAATGAACAATGTCATGGTTTTTTTGCATAGTATAAGGGGCAAACGTGAAGTCGGAGCTGTTCAGTGACTACCGACGTCTATTGACATTCGCATCATTGTTATGACGAGTATTCAATTTGTTGCGGTGTCGTGTGAGCTTATCACCTTTATTGCAACTCATTATAATGAACGAATATTCATTAACGAGGAGTTTAAATTTAGCACGTTACGTATACAATGAGCAGATGGACTAGCTGATGTTGGGGGTTAGTAACATTTGTGTTTACTGCTGATGGACTGTTTACAATTATAACTACATAGCACGTAATTCCTACTGCCTTTCATTGATGGGCAGCTTGACACACTGTGCAGGAACCGTAGTAGATAGCATGAGGTTTGCTCTAGATTAGCTGCCCGATGCCAATCCTGCTGGTTAACTGGCGGAGGCGTCGCCTTCACACGGCTTGACTGGGAGGAAGCCGAAGATGGCGCTGCTATAAATATGCTCAAATTTATTAAGAGCCAGTGACACTACTGCGCTGTAACCGAATCGGGTATGCATGCTCGCACGTCACTGCCTCGGAGGAAGTGATGTTCCAGGCTGTCGCTTGTTCACGGCAGGTGGTCTATTCAGGGGATGGGATGAAGGAGGATAACGCATAACCATAACGGATGTTAAGGGGCGTCGCTTCTCATCAAGTGACTGACTGCATTTGACCCTTATGCTATAAAAACAGTATTGCTTGCGCGGACTGAACAACGGACTTCTCTGAATTTAGAACTTGTTGACAGACATGTAATTGTTTATACATTAATTACAGGTAACGGTGTGGTGATACATCTGCCCGGACTGTTCGAAGAACTGAAGAAGAACGAACTGAAGGGCATGGCCGGCTGGGAGAAGAGGCTTATCATATCGGACAGAGCACATCTGGTGTTTGACATCCACCAACAGGTCAGTGTCACTCTCACTGCGGTGACCAGCTACAATTGAACTCTATATAGTACAGGTAACGACCTCGTCGTTGCGGAACGGAAATCGATTGTGAGATATAAGTTAGTGAAGTTAGAAAAAGGGACTTACGTTTCGTAAATCCAGTTATATTACTAAACGTCACTCTTTTTCTATCGACGGCGGGGCAATGACAGAGAGAGAGCACACATTTTCTTATTCTCACATCTATGTAAGCAACATTTTATATAACTAAAGAAAATTTACTTTGTTCATGTGGTGTAAAAAATATTCAATTATTTTATAATGTAAGCAAGCAGTTCCCCTGCCTTAAACAAACAGTTTTTTTGACTGCAGACAACCGTAAACATTATTATTGTTATATATATTATATTGTTGTATACTCTCCAATGGGGCACAAAATCACACAAACCGTACGAACCTACAGCATAGCTATCAAAAAATCAATGTATTGTGCAAAATATTAAAGTTGTGCAACTACCCGTTTTATCTCAGCAACCATAACATTTTATTAGCAACAGTGGTCTGATATTGAGGTTGTTCGTAACGAGATGTGATGACTCATTACTTTATTATACACAATGAATAACTTATGCAGTGACGTCATGTGGATAGTTTAAACGAAGATATACACAACTAGCCGTGCCTTGAGAAGTCATCTGCATAAACTCTATCAATCAATACGTTTTTTGGGATGAAAGTTAATTTTAAAGTAGTGTGGCATCTGCATTCGGATCCGGATGCATGCTACAACGAGAGACAACAGCGTTGGTGGTTCAGTGGGTAGTCAGTGCCTTGAGCGCTGCGTTATGCATTACCCGACTTAAAAAAGGAAAGGTTGCAAGGAATGTCATTATTTGACAGCGTGGTGTTCTGTTCGCTCTACCTAACTGTTGTGAAGATATGGTCTTGGGTAAAACTATTGTTTTCGTTATTCCAGATTGCCATCTATTTTTATGTTAGATTTCATCTAAATCCGCTCAGTACACGTTGCGATAACAAATATTTAATTTAAAAAACTTACAGCCTATTTCATTTACAATAATATATTAATGAATACTAACCGAAAGCCAATTAAATGTTTTCATCTCATAGACTGTCTTGCAAATCGTTCCCTCAATACCGAGGATCGTGATTTTCACAAGCTTTTTCCACAAGCTGTGTTCTGTTACTTACTCTGAGTGCAGCGCGTACAGGAATTTTCAATTGCTCGGAGGTTTTGTCTGCCCAACCCTTGGGACTTCGGCCTCTATGTCTTTTGCCCTTCCCTCTTCTCTGTCGCCATTAGGGTTAACGGCACCCCTCTGTGCTACATGGACAAAATATCTAATAACACGCAAGTGGCGTCATGTATCTTAAAAACTTGTTAAACTGCTTGAAGAGTGTTGCATTTGTGCGGTGGGCATTCCACGGGATGCTTAACATTCCACGCCAGCACCACATTACTTCATAGATAAAAATAGAGGGAAATAAATGCATATATCACAATTTTTTTAAATATTTAATAGTACTTTATTCGCCACTTTCAGGTTGATGGACTCCAAGAGGCTGAAAAGGGCAAACACTCATTGGGCACGACGAAAAAAGGCATCGGCCCAACATACTCCTCCAAGGCCACGCGGAACGGTATCCGGATAGGAGACCTCCTCGGGGATTACGAGCTGTTTGAGGAGAAGTATGTTTAGTGTTCAAACTACAAGATCATATTCCTTATATGTTACTGCAACTTGTGAAATGAAAACCTAAATAAAAAGACAACAACGTCTTCGCCAGTCCATTGGACTGTTGTGGCAACTACAATAGCAACGCCGTCAGTGTTAGATCCTTCCAAAAAAAAAAAACCTTCATAAGAGCCCTAAACATTGTATGCCTTTGTGTTGTTTTCTATGTTGAAACCAAATTTAAAAGTCATGGACAAATAACTTTCGCTGCTATTTGCTTTTTTAACAGAACACTTATACTCCTTAATATATTATATACTATGGTCTCAGTCCAGCTAGACTTTTTCTGCACACACGGAAGTCACACACTTGCGCATGTGTGTCCTTGTCCTAGATGTGACTGCAATCGAATTCCGGCCTGGAAAAAAGCTATAAAATGTGACTAAACGATTTCAGGTTTCGAACGCTAGCAGCCAACTACAAGAGGATGTTCCCCGCGCTGGAGGTGGACATCGAGAGTGAACTGGTGAGGTACAAGCAGTACGCCGAGCAGATCCGGCCGCTAGTGAAGGACACCGTGTCGTTTCTGCACAAGGAGGTACAGGCCGGCAAGAAGGTGCTGGTCGAGGGAGCGAATGCCGCCATGTTGGACATTGACTTTGGTATGTGATATCAGTACATGGATGACATCTCTAAGTCAGTTTTGAACACTTGCATAAATGAATAAACTTTATATATTTTCATCAGGTAAACCTGAATTTAAAAATTAAATTAATCATAAAAAAAGTATATAAAGTTTATTTATTTATTCGAGTGTTAACATGAACTTCATCAAGAAGTGCCAATACGTTCAATCAACTATAAACAGTCTTGATTCACGGTTCAAGCATTGGCTTATCAGATCTCTCTTCTTCTTGCTTCGATCACAGCATCCAGGTGTTCATTTCTGTGTCTTATATAGTATAAGCGTGCAAATGAGCAGCCATAGATTAATACCTCACCACATTTTTTCACTCTACCACATTCTTAATACCACTCAGGTTAATTACTTTAAAATTATTCTGTAGTATTAGAATGTTTCAAATAACTATTTATGGATGGCTATTGTGGTAATCACCCTTATGCTATAAGAAAACACAGCTGCACCCCCCAGAGTGCCGACAACAGTGAAAATTTGAAAAATGCATAAATTATCACTTCAAAGATAAATTTAATTTTATATTTGTCAGTGCCATCTTCTACGCACATTAAATGAAAAATTAAAACAAGTACTCATCATTATCATCACCAGCCTAGGCCTCCCCCAGAGAGCGCCATAGGTCACGGTCACGAGTCACTTGCATCCAGCGTCTTCCCGCCACCTTAAACAAGTCATCAGTCCACGATGCGGGGACGACACTCGAGAACCTTTCTTCCCCAACAGTTATCGATTCTGCGAGCAATGTGGCCTGGCCGTTGCCAATTCAGTTTGATGATTCTCATACAATAAGTTAACTCGCATATTATTAAGGATGGCGCTACCCGTGGTGTCACTCATCTTAAAAATTATCCAATGTGTATAATTTTTCACTTGAGAAATCGTTCCCAGGCACGTATCCGTATGTCACGTCATCGAACTGCAGTATCGGCGGCGTGTGCACTGGGCTGGGTCTGCCGCCTAGCCTGGTGGGCGACGTGCTGGGCGTGGTCAAGGCGTACACTACGCGCGTGGGTGACGGACCCTTCCCCACAGAGCTGCACGACGTGAGTATACCAGCAAGACATTTAGTACAAAATCATTAAGATCTAACATACATCGCAAAAAAAGGAAAAATATTTTACTACGCAAATAAAAAGTATGTCGTATACGATTTAGAATAGGTATCTCAGTTAAAATCGTTTAAAAAGTTTAGAATTTTTTCAACTACCTACATGTAAATATACTATATTATATCAAATTTCTTTTTTTCCTTAATTATTTTAATTTCTAGTTTCCACGAAAGGAATATATATTAACTGTTACACATTTTTATCCCTTTTCACGACATCACTTACACTCAAAATATTCAGCAACTGTGAGGAAAAACAAGTTACACAGAAAACCTAGCGCCCAAAAGCATTAATACCAATCGGCGTCTGTGGCAGGAGACGGGCCGTATGCTACAGGATCGCGGCCACGAAGTGGGCGTCACCACGAAGCGCGTGCGGCGCTGCGGCTGGCTGGACCTGGTGGTGGTGCGCTACACCGCCATGGTCAACGGCTACACCAAGTAAGTGGTACGTTGTACTAGCGGCGGGGCGGAGGGCGGAGTGATGGGGGAGTGGTGGAGCTAGCAACCAGTCAGTGTAGACTTGTCTAGACGTTTAGTAAAAGGCTGTATAATAGCCGAATTGGGACGGCACGACCGAGATAGGTACCTCTATACACAGTATACACCTGTAGCGTAACAGCAATGCGGCTGCTTTTCGCGCTTTGTCAATTTATTTTGAAGAAGTGCCATCCCGCATTACTTAAAAAACTTTTCTAACTACTACGTCGCGAAAAGTAAATTTTAAAGTAAAAAAAATGTGTAAGAGTAAATATATTCGAGCCATAATGGTGAGATCCATGTTTTTTCGATAATTTTCAGCCTAGTGCAGCGAATATTTCTATAATTTTGTATTTTGTAAATGCCCTGGTGTCATGGAGTCTTAATGACAGAGAAATGAGTAAAATATTTTTGAGGATAACTTCCTTTTCTCCTCCATGTCTGCATAGTTACCCGAATACTCGCAACTGGTGATTGTTCGTTTAAGTACTTATCCTTTACGTCTCTTTTTATAGCTACTATTAAAATATTTGTTAATGCACATTTACAGGATATGTCTGACAAAGCTGGACATCTTGGATTCGTTACAAGAGCTCAAAGTCGGCGTGGCGTACAAGCTGAATGGAAACAATATCGACTACTTCCCGTCGTCGATGACTGAGCTCAGCAATGTGGAGGTATAATTTTTGACGTGATAACGTCTTGTAAATCGAACTCGCTAAGCATGCGCAAAAAACAACGCCATAGTAATATGCCGGGTGGGCTGAGCCTTCGAGCGAGAGAGCGTAACAAGCTGTCTCCGTCACTCCACCGGGTGATGCGGTCACAAGTAAATTAGAGAACCGACTTACAGACAACTAGTATTTTATACTGTACAAATTCATTCACAAGTGTGTGAATTCACATTGAATCGAATTACAACAAACTTTTCTATCCATGGCGCCGCATGAGCTACCGTTCTTATAATTCTCAGCCGTATTTGCTGCAGGTTTTTACTTTTTTTTTATGAAAAAGGGGCACAAATGAGGTATCGGAGGCATTTCATGGCTACCGACGCCCATTTACATAAACATTGCTTTTCTACTCTCCATACCCCTAAGCGGGCCTCCGGCTACTCACAGACCGTCCGAAACGCTACAGTGAAATTATTACTTCTAAGGTTAAGGGTAGGTTTAAGAGTTAAACCGATAGGATGAACCATTGGAAGAGGAAAGGAGGGCATCTTCATGACAATAATACGGATGATATGTGTCGGTAGTCGTCAAAAGGCTATGATTACTTGTTTGCCCCTTATAGTATAAGAAATCATAAAAAAATATATATTGCATACTCTCACGGCCTCACTGTCGTTTACCCCCTTAAGCTTAAAAAAAAAAAAGAATCGTGCTACATATTTCAGATATAGTATCCGCAGTCAGACATTTTCTTATCTCTCCAATATCTCGTATAACGGCATCACTCTGACACCGCAGGTGGAATACGTGACGCTGCCCGGATGGATGTGCAGCACCGCCGACGTGCGGCACATCTCCAAGCTGCCGCAGGAGGCGCTTGACTACGTCAAGTTCATCCAGAACTACCTTGAACTGCCAGGTCATTGGGTTTATATAATAAGAAACATAATATTTGGGAAGAGGTATTGCCGCCATGAATGGTGCATGACACTACATCCTGCTATGCAACAGAACTGGGCCTGCACGACCGGAGCGGTACCTCTCACCCACATAATACCGCCGTGACATCTTCAGTTCGTCCGGTTTGTGAGTAGCCTGTAACCCATGAGAGGGGGGGAGGAAAGGAAAGCAACGCATCGGCATAGTAATTATGTGGATGTTTATGGGCGTCGGTAAGTGTAAAAAACCGATTGCTCGTTTGC
>JAFELO010000506.1:183711-204777 GCA_017140195.1 Eumaeus atala
GTCATAGATGTTTATATATGTATTATATGTTTCCGTTGTCTAGTACCTGTAACACAAGTCTTTACTTTACTTAACACAGCACAGGCTCCACGTCTCACGCAGACTATCGACGGATGCTGTGGTCCTCATGAGAGTAGCCATATAGATTCACGCCAGGCGCCCTTTCCTGACGTTTATCTGACAGACGTACAGGGGCTCGAATCCGAGCCGCTCCAGCTCCGCCGTGATACATTCGGGGTTCTTATTCTACAGGTGGAGGAAGGGAGTAGGAGAAACATCCTTTGTGTACGCTCGAGGTTGCAAAATAGCGTGGAATTATGCGATACTCATAAGCGTCGCATGGTGAGAATCCGACGCCTTTTGGGGCGGCGTGCGCATTTGGTGTGCCGAGGCGCTTGTGCAGCTCCGCAAAGTTGTGTACCTAGTCCGACAAGCAAGACATTCGACCACCAGAGGCGAGTAGCGCGGGGACTTCGCGGGCTGTGCCTGGTGGTGTGGCCTTGGCAGTTAAGAGAGCAAGACTGTCTGCCTTGCTCTCAGCCGGGACGATGCGGGCGTAGAGTCCGTTTTCATGAACTACTTGGCGGCTGCGGTCGCAAATGATGGCGCCGCAGTCACCTGGTTGGAGGCGTTGGCGACTGCTAGATTTAGGCTCGGTTTCACGGAAGGTCATAACCTGCAGAAGGGTGGTGTAATCTGCAGGCGACATGAGGTCTTGTCTCACGCCGGACTAAGCTGATCCGGACTCCTCGATGGGCGCCGCCGGACTGCATCCAGGCAGAGAGATCACCTCCTTCCGCCCCGATGTCGGCAGTGTACCTCCGTGAGGAATGCTCGGTCCTGACTTTGCGAAACTCTGATTGGGCGGCGTTCTGGCGGGCACACCTGAAGTCTTCGAAGCGCGAGTTCGTAAGGACTCACTCGAGCGTCGGCGGCACGCTTCTCCGATGCACATGATTTGCATGCGCCATCCATGATGGCAAATACAGGACTTCATAGACTTCACAAATATGAAAAAAGGAACGACTGCGCTGGCTTGCGCTACCGCCGGGTTACGATTTGATTGTAGGTTTAGCCAGATGTGGTCGTCACGAGCGTACTGGAAAGACATCTGAACGCGACGAAGTCTGAGCCAATCCGAAAGTACGCATGAATTGTTCGGTTTCAATAATCCTCAAATTTTAATTTAAAATATTATTTAATGTAATGGCAGGGGCCAACTTCAGCATGCTCACAGACCGCAGATTTTGTAACACGTAGGTGTTTCATATCGGCTATGTGTTCTTTAACGCGAGTTTATATAGATCTTTTAGTTTGCTCTATTTATATAACATCAAGGTTCTACAAGAGGAATGTTGATGACACTTTCGCAAATTTAACTTAAGATTAAGGGTCAATTCATACTAGCGCAGAGTCGAAGCGCATCGAAGTGTCAAATTCCTCACAATCAAAGCGAAGTCGCACGAATGCGCGCGTATTCGCGTGAATTAGCGAAAGATGCTCACAGACCGCAGATTTTGTAACTCGTCGCTGAGAGTTATACCCCGTACTTCCTTTACAAAAGAATAGGATAAACAGTCTTAATTTGACCATTGGTGGTAGAAATTAAAGAACACAATAGGTTAAATTATATTATGTACTCATCTTTTTTTTCGCAGATCTAGGGGGTAGGTACTATGTATACCTAGAATCGGCTCTGTCGGCTAGTGCCTAGTCTCACTTATCATCATCAACTCGCGACTAGCTCACGTATGCATGCGGTTGTCGACTTAGGCGGTGGTCGAAGGAGGGCAAAGCATCGGCACAGTAATTATGTGGATGTTCATGGGTGTCGGTAGTCGTAAAAAACTTTGATTTCACGCTGGCCCCCTATTCTATAAAAAAAAAAAAATTATGTGTTCAAAGCGGCCTATCCATCATTGTTTATATATCCTTTCACATACAACAAGAAAAATTAATTGTTTAATTGCAAAAGAAAAGCTTTGTCATTACTTTGAAATACTCTTTATTTCTCGCCAAATCTTTAGATTTAGACACAATTGAATAATCATAGACATTTATTTTTTCAATGCTAACATTTAACCAAAGTGTTACACTTGCATATTCAAAAACGGACAGTGATGGTAACCACACTATTTCAATACATCAAAATAGTATATGCTATAGTTACAGATAATATTTTCATGTCTTTTATTATTAACATTTGATTTAATTTAATTAATTTATTATAATATTTACAATATTTAAATTCGTCAGTTTGTGATTATTTTCAAATTTGTGACTTAATAGTATAATTAAATTGTGTGCCCGTCCTAACATGTATACTATTCAAAATTTTGTAAATGAAAATAAATGAAAATTCATAATTAAAGCACATCAATACATAAATATTGTGTACAATCTACTGGCAGCACCGGTTTTAAATGTTGCCATTGTAACAAAAGGCCAAGAATCATTAACATTAGATACGCGAATAAATATTGTTACTTAGTATATTAATTCATTACATCATTTAAAAACAATTAAATGCCATCAAGTTTACACTACAAGTTTAATATCACATTCAACTTCTACATTAATTATACATTTTGCATAAATTTTGTCGCTAATTTTATTCATTAAGCATTATAAATATAAATTAATATTGTAGGCAATGGTAATATTTTTACCTTTAAAACTGACTTTACTTTCAAAGCCAATTTTACGGTCGGTACGATGTTAAATACATATTTATAATTAAGATTAAATCGTAAGTCTAGATTTGGTACAAAATAAGAATTAACGATAGTCATGGAATGATTCTCTACGATAGATATCATACCTACATACAAACAATACAGAAAGAACAAACATTAATAAAAGTATACATCTATATAGGTGTTTAATCTTGCTGTAACAGTGTGCCACATGACTAACAGCCATCAAGTGTAGCAGAATACTTTTTTTTGCTCGCAAAATCAGCATTTTATGATTACTAGTTCTTATATACTATGTATTACAAACGAGTTCAAAAGCAATAACTATATTATTTTTTTCTGTCTGAATATTTTCTGGGCACAGAGAACTGTAAATTATAAGTCGCGTAACTTCGACAAAATAACTTAATGTTAAAAACATTTTGTCAAAATTGTAAGAAGTTTTTATATCTAATCTAAGAGGTATTAAAGATACGGAATAGCCATGCTGATTGTCTTTTAGGTAATATGTCTACTAGTAAGCTCTCTCTAGTCAATCACGGAGCGTATATTTTCCGAGCTGTCTCCATGCTACTAAGCAGTCGCCAAGGAATCATTGGTATCTTGTAGGTGTCTTTTTTTTAATTTGAAAGAACAATTATCATTAAAAAAATATTTATTATCTACATTACGATTTTTACTCTGAGACAGCAACACTACTACCCAGCTAACAGTTCCTTGTCGATATCCGCGTATCATGTACGATTAAATATACAGAAACAGGACAATGCCAAGTTTTAACTTATCTGAACACAGTAAACAGTCAATGAAATTATTATTGCTGTATTTAACAGCAACGTACGCTATCTTATACACCACGTGTCACGTGACAGCGTGTGAGCAGCTTATCTGATCACATGGGGCCATCCTCTAAACATTTAGACATTGAACTGGCAAAAGTTACAGAAAATCGAGAGAAGTGATGTATCAAGTGCCATGATGATGGCAACACATAGTCTGGTTCAGCAAACCTAACAACTAGAAGCATAATAACTCGGACGCACTGTATTTGCTCGGTTACCAGCTTTCATGATAAAATTATATAAAAATACAAGTTTCAGTCACCAGTTGGCGTGACAATATGGACGCAGTGTTTTATATATATATATATATATAATGTACTGGTAACGCAACGAGCGCAGTCCTTAAACGCGTAATCGTTGTTTTTGATGTGTATATGAGTTGTAATGGGGGATGGCTCGACTAACCTACAGGCGGATCGCGTGGACCCTTCTGGTATTTTATTGATCAGTTACTCCTATCAGTGCTGTGCGCGTGAGTTATGTGCACAAGTTCCTTCGCCGAGCGCTTGACTCGTTGCGCAACCTATACCTGGAAAATCCTAGTCTCCTTATGATTCTCCTTTAACACAGCATATAATGACGTGGCCTCATATATAATACACATTTAATGACTAAAATATATACAAACAATATCAAGTTCTATCTACAATAATAATCATTATTTGCACATGGTAATAGTACATTTCAATAGTCAATTTCATTTAAATAAAAATAATTGTAAATTCCACTTCACATGGCCTAAATGAAAAATGAGTCTAAACAGTTCGTTTCAAGGGAGTATACATTTAACTACGATTGAGGTGTATCTATATTTTGTCTACCTGTAAGTTCGTGCTTTTGGCTTTCTTATGGGGAAATAAAAAGCGAATATTCGCTGCACACTATAGTGCGTGACAAAGTGCGAACATTCGGCGAAGCGAGGGGATTTCTTTACACTGTCGTTGTCTATGGTACGGCAGTCACTTTGTAGAGTCTCCTGCCCGGAATTAATGAATGAACACTACTTACTAATCATTACAAGGAACACAACTGAATCCAATATGAAATAGAACACCTCTTAACCTTCACTTACACGGTAAGGATATTGACGCATCTTTGGAACGCAAAATAGTATCGGAATGAAGTCCATAAACCTCGGCATGGTTTTACTATGTGTTTTATTTATGGTATGCTCAGTGTTTTCGCCCACATACAATTTATATACCAGTCTTTTATCCAAATCCAATCAGTAGTTTTTGGTGTGAAACAAAAATTAACATACTTACAAATTTTTGCATTTATAAAATTTGCGGGAAGTAGAATTATATTCCGCTCTATCTTTTATAAAAGAAAAACTTCCTGCAAGGAATCAGTACTATTCCATAAATTGTCATATTTCACAGTATTTTTATATAAAATATTTACTTGCATATACGTGCTCTCCTGTAAATAAATCTATTACATACAAGTGATAGGTAGAGCAGCCTATGAGTCCGTCAAACTAAGTCGGCACAAGCTCGCAACATTGTGGAACTTATAAGATGAGGTATGGACATTTGGAAATTTCTGGACATGGGTCCATGAGCATAGTTTAGGCCAGCCTTGGGAAGATTAGAGAGGTTTCACATTCTTTTAAATTCTTTAGTCACGTCCGTTGGGTGATATATTGTTTCTGTCTCGCTTCTTCCTCGGCGCCGCCTTATGCCTTTCTCGCTTGCGACTGGACGACGAGCACGAGGAAGACGGGCTGGAGTCCGGCGGGGAGCCGGCGTCATCGGCAGTCAGACCCATAGTCTGCGACTCAGGCGTAGAAGGCTCCAGAACGCTGTTGCGGAGCGCGCGCCTTTGCTCTTCAGTGTGTTGTGGGCACCGTGTAGAACTGCAAATACATATCAAATTGTTGCCTGAATGTTACTCATTACAATAATGTAATTCTCCGTATTTTATCGCGGTTTATATAATTATTTAACCGGCCCTTTGTGCATTTTTTTTAAATTTAGTGCGTAGAAGAAACTGCACAAACATTTGTGGTCAATGTGCCCCGTGTAGTTGGTAGAGTTATACCTAAGAATGTACATGTCGTAGTTGTTGTAAAGAAATAAAGAAAAAACTATGTCCGGTTTGGTTCCAAGGTTTAGACGATAGCCAGGAGCGCCTTAACCTTCAGCGTTTGGTTTTTTTTTATTTGCACTCAAAACACTTGGCCCTACTTCATACTTGTACCGATCACTATCACTGCCTAAATCTAATGAGGCTAAACCTCAGCCGCCATATTGAAAAAGGTCTCGCAAAGCCCGCCACAATTTAAAACGGCCGTCTTTGAAAATGGGTCGCCATAATGAAATACGGTGATTTAGACAAACCGACTGCGACATATATATTGTCAGAAAAACTCTTCACTGCATAAGTTAAAGTATTGCATATTTACCGTGTGCATAGCTTCTTTGTGTGTTCGGACACGACTCCGCAGATGGACAGCAGCAGGTTCTTCTTCTCGTTGGCGGACATGGTCTCGTAGGTGGCACCACCGTCGTTGGCGTCCGAGTTGTGGTGGCCGTTGTTGTTTCTGACAGCATTGGCACACGTTACACACACATTGAGACATGTCAGACACTCCCGACTTCTCAACTTTGGAACGAGGAACGTGCAAGGAACATAGGCTGTACTACAACTGTTAAACCGTGGTCCCTAAGTGTGGTCCTGTCCAAGTAATGAAATATAGGAAATTAAGCATGAGACAGGGTTGATCATAGGAACTATGAATTCATCTCAATTTCAGCGTGTAAATTATCTACTTGTTACACATTATTACACAATACCTATCACTTCTACCATACATTTTGACGTTTTAGGGTTCCGTAGCCAACTGACAAAAAAACCTTACAATTTTATCATGTCAATAGGCGTTCTTTGGAAAGTACTTAAAAAAATTGTAGGGTTGAAATATTTTGAGGAGCCACTATGCGCGTGGATTGTCATTGGATACGTAGTTCTAAATGTGTAAATGGTAAGTACATGCAGTGGCGTAGCAAGGCTGTATGACGTACGGCGCCTTGTTGGAAAATGTCGAAGGCTGAAAAAGACTGCGATGCATTATGCTCTAAAATGACGTAAGCCTTCAAAGGCGCACTTTCTTGTATCATCCATAATTTAAACATAGAAAAACTTCTAAGAAAAAGTACAAGTGTCTGTGCGAGGGGAGGTGAAAAGGCAGCGCATGTGTGTGTATCATCTATCACTTACGCGAATTTTTTACAGTATAGGACTGCATATGAGCAATCATAGCCTCTTTCCAACTACTGATGTGCATTAACAAGCGTATGACTACTGTGCAGATGCAATGCCCGCGTTTCCTAACCCCACCCAAAGGACCAACTCACAAAACGCGACACCGAAGATGTCACTTTACGCCTGTACCATGTGAGCGAGAGGTGCCGCCCCGGTTGTGCCGGCCCAATTCCGCTGCAATGCAGCATGGCACTACCTCTTACAAAGTGCTCAGATTCTTCTTCTAATTCAACCTATTCTCACCTACTGTTGGGTAAAGTCTCCTCATTGGACTTAAATTTCATACGATATTTTTTTTATAGTATAGAGGGGCAAACGAACTATCAGAGCCTTTTAACGAATACCGACACCCATGAACATCCACATAATTGCTTCAATTGCAATTATGTGTTCAATTCAATTTCCTCATCCCCCGATTGGTTGCTTCCCAGTGCTTGTGTGTCAGGTTAATCGTTTGCTAAAAAAATGCTGCATTTGAACCAAACCCGGTCTGTTCGACCGGAGAAGAAACCACTTATAACTGTCTAATAATATTATAATATCGACGTGAAGCAATTGGGAACGGCATATGCAGCTGAGTTTCGAGCGGCTGACGAATGTCCGAATGGTCCATTGAACATTCCGATAAAATAAATGAATGAGGGTATCCGCAGAACTAGCTGTGCGTTGGTAGTCACTTAAAATAATAAAGCTTTATCTATCATCGCAATTATATATTTTTTTTATAGAATAGGGGGAAAACGAGGCATCGGAGTCCTTTTACGGCTACCGACGCCCATGAAAAACCACATTTTTCAACTATTACGGTTATCCAGCTGTCACGTGTAGTTTTTTCTTAACGCCCAGAAATTTTTACTGTCTACCCACATTTTGTCTTTCTTATAGTTCATAGGGGAAAACGAGCATATCGATGACTGCCAACACCCATAGACATCTGCATAACTGTTATGCAGATGTGTTGCCCACCTTCCCCTCTATGGGCCAGCGAAAACTTAACTTCTAACAACTGTGGTAATCACCTACCAGAAGATCATTTCATATATGGCATGTCGCCCTAGACTATGAGCAGTCGGGGCCATTCAGTGTCTACCAACGCCCATTCAATACCTCGGTCGTGCCTGCCCAATTCAGTCAAAGCAACATGGCATTACCTGTGACTAAAACCTATTTCAGTAAGAACCATTACTTGTGCACTTTGTTGTTCTTCTTGTTGCTGTTCTTCATGCGCCGCTTGCGTCGCTCGTTCTGCATGGACCCGCCGGCCCAGTCGGCGTCGCCATCATCGTCGCTCAGCAGCCCGGCGTACGACGTCGGCTCCCGGCTGTTGGACGCTATACGGCGCGACGCTATGCGGGAACTGTTGCGACCCATACCTGAAGGACGAACAAACCATTAGTAGATATATTTTTTATAGTATAAGGGAACAAAGGCATTTGGGAAATATGCCTTTTTATTTATTGGCCCAGGCATAATCATGCTTGTTTTATGCGTATCCTAAATAAATAGAACTGGAAGCAAAGAGAAGCCCAATAGAATTTCATGGGATTGCTTTGAGTGTTTGTGGAGTTACAAGATTACATAGGAGTGAGAGCCCCCCCCCCTCTCCCTCAGGTGGGAGAGATGTATATACTATTCATTTTCACAGTCTAATTCTTATATTGATAGAGATACCAAAAACAAAATGTTACTTATATCTTAAACACCTAGTTGGATTAAATTAGTTCCTTATTCTTCTCAACAATGTGTTAACTAAGCCAAATATTTGTGTGATTTATAACCTTATTCACATATTATAAGCATTGGTTCCCAGCTAGCATTTTCTACATACGACTGTAAGATCGATATAAGGCAACTATAGTACCTTATAGCTCTAAAATCTGAATTTAGTATCCCTAGAAAAGATTGTAATCAACACTTGCTTACAATGCTACCTGTAAAGGCCGTCAAATATGGATCCCTACAGAAAAAGTAAAACACAAATTCTAAAATTCAGATAATAATTTATTAATAATAATGCAGTAGCCGGTTCAGGATGGATGCAAGTACCAGGACATCGGTCACCTTGGTGTTCATTGAAAGAGGCCAATGTCCAGCAGTGGACTGATAAAGGCTGATAATGAAATGTGGTACATATAAGTTAGATATAGAGAATAATAACAGAAGAATAAAAACTCCAAACCAATGGAATGAAGCATCTTTAAAATAAAAAAGTATAAAAAATGAAAGTCAAGGAAATAAGAGATAAAACTAAGATACAAGATGCCCTGACATAGATATTAAAGTAAAACTGGTGTTGGACAGAACACAGCTTTGTATGCAGGCAGAAGATGAGTAATACCAGGAGGCCATTAAAAGACGAGTGGATGACATCAACAACACAGCAAGGAAGTAATGGATGGCCATAGTAAAGACTGGGAAAGAGGCAAGATTTGGAAGTACGCAAATAGGAATCCAAAGTAAACAAAATTAAAATACTAACAATAAATTTAGGAATGTATACTAACATTTGAAGTGTAAATTCCTGGAATAAAATTGCTTAATTATTATTGTTATACATATTGTGCAAGAAAATACCCTACTGGAATTTGCATATAATATTATATAGATTTTGAATAAATACCAGTCAAGGTAAGTTTGGACTTGTACATTTTTCATATGGTACCACCAATGTCTTTAAAGACTTTAACAAGTTATAAATGTTGATAAACTTAAATTTGTGATGCCCAAATTTTGTCTCTCACCAGAAAATAAGCCGATAACCTGAGCATTATGTTATGTATGGGCTGCGTCCACTAATACTTATCTTAGGAAATTGATGACTAGATTTGTGACATGAAATGCAAACGCATAGCAAGGCACAGGTGAAAAGGACATGAGGGTCTCTCAAGGTCTGACTTAACTACTGTTTGATTTATTAAGATACAGGTTAAGGGTTCTCAAACTCTATCAGCGTGCACACTTAATAGGTTAATATTTTCGGTCTGTGGCCTAAAATAGCCTCATAAATAATAATAAATATATAATATAATAAAATACAGAAATTGAATGATACATAAAATACAAATAATTAAATGAAGTTCTGTTTTAAGTGCAAATTGATTAATATTTTGAATGAGCTTGGCAATTGTCATATATAATATCAAACAAACTATCTGTGTCATGCTGAAATTAGAATTTAACTACACACACTACACAAACAATGAAGATGATTTTACCTACCTGTTTTATAGTGAAATTACAATTTGATGGTATACAATATAGAAATGCTGAACCTACCTGTCTCATACTGAAATCACAGAATACAAAGAATGTAGCTGAGGTTTGGTGAAATAAGTGTGAATTGAATAATGCCATTTGTAACATTTTTTCCAATGGACCTCCTCATTGATTGAAATGCTATTGTATTTGCCTATTTGCCTTAACAGTTCACCAGAGACACATGTGGGTTTGGAGATTATCTTACATTGTTTCAGATCTATTTGCTTTGTCCTTAAAAGAACTACTCTTTGCTGCTGTAAAATTATGTTTGGTAGTAGTAAGTAAGTTTGGTCCCCAGTATAATTCTTTGGCTAAGAGGTTTATAATTAACTTTTAATTAATTTAGATATCAATATATCCCTTATAGTACATTTTATCATCTATATAATGAGCCCATTTTAAATCTTTAAGCCAATAATGCATTCTTATGGGTTATGGTTAAAAGATATAGATATATCTTTTTCACATCTCATAAAGCTAACTTGGTATGGAGCAGTTTAATAGTCTCATTTCCCATCTATTCACTTTGTAGTCACTGCAACTTGGCACAAGTTACGGTTACTGTTTAATTTATATTACATCAAATGAAAATGTTAGTTTAGTACAAAGAATAATGTATATTTTTGCGTCTTGTGGAAAATGTCCAAGGTGTACTTTATGTATCTTATATTGCCATAATGGATTCTGACAAGACTAAACTTTTAGATTAGTTATCTATAAATAAGGTATTTCTTATCATTACAGACTTACCCATGCATTTTTCCAAATGTGGAGCAAATCTTGTCGCCGAGACCGGCCGTTCGCAGTTAGGACAGGAACAATTCGAGTCTGGTGTCTTCTTTAAAATTGAAAAACCAAAAACATCACATTCTGCTGAATTTACAATTTTAAATCCATCGTCATCTTCCTTTTCGCCCTCGATTAGGTCGGTCAGTCCAGTTTTCATTCCGTGATGAAATTCGAAGATAAAACCTAAAGTTACATCGTCACAAACACTGTCGAAAATAAAATTGGCTGCATCTTCTGCATTATTTTCGTTTTGCATTATTTCAAAAAATTTCCTGTTCAGATCGCTCATGCTCAATTCACTAACTATAGTACTCATTTTAATTGATAATTCTGTTATTTCTTGTTCACACAAAACAAACACGCCTGTCATCCATATCAATTTATTTCTATCACTTGTCAAGTTTGTAAAGGCAATAGCGTCAGCTGTGAGCAGTGAATGTGAGCTACAGAGTAAAGCCGCAGGCCGGAATTGTGTTAGACGAGCTATGAGCCAATGAACATGCGAGTATTACAAAACGTAATGAATCAATGAATCGCCAATTCGTAAGTCGCAACGCTATATAATTTAGTGCTCCTGTGCAAGGGTGGATCCAGGGTGGGCGTCAACCGTTCGATACTGCAAAAAAAGGTCAAATAAGGAATAGTTAAATATGAAACTTGTGATTTCATACGGCGTGCCCTAGTTACTAATTATAAATAACTTTTGCTGTTATTTAATCCGTGTCGTTTCATTCTAAGTAAAATACAAATGCCAAAGATTACAAAAACAATAGTGTTAGGTATTATGTAGCAGCAATGGCTACTAATATTATATAATAAACAGCGAATACGCTGTTAGCTGTCAGTAGGTACCATAATAATAATAATAATACTGTCGTCTGTCACGCAGTTTTCCGCTAATTCTAACGCACCTACTTAACTTTCACTTGGGCAAATTATAATGTTCATCACACGTAGTAGTAAGTACTTTAAAATACTTTAAAAGTTTAAATACCTTATATAGGTATACTATGTAACATTCATAGGTAAATTTGCAGGAACATACCCGACGTTAGCCTTATAATAAACAGATCGAATTAGATATAACATGAAACCTTCGATCTGAACACAATATTTGATCGACGAATGCTACTAATTGATAGATAGAGGAAGCAAGTACTTAGTAAATGTTTGGTTTGATTGATTGTATTAGTAGCAGCGCCTTCGTCTAAAAAAGTAGTTAACTGACATAAACACTTCTTCATGGAGTACACAATTGTATGCGCACTATTTATACTCTAATACGTCGGGTATTAGAGTATAAATAGTGCGGTTACATTCGGAAAGAAATCCAGCTCTTGCTAGTCCGATGAGCTAGCTGTAGGAGCTAACGCAATAGCATCGCCGGCGGTAGGGCCCACCGGAAAAAAAAACCAGCTCAAGATCGCCGGCTTATCGTTACGTTACGTTGAAAAATGCTTGTTACTAGATTACGAGACTCAAAAAAGTGTTTTATAATCCAAATTACAAAATCTTGTGGTCCGATTAATAAATTACCTACAAGATGAAACTTTTTCGATCCCCTAGGCCAGGGGTCGGCAACAATTGAGGCCGTTGGGAAAAAAATAAAAATGTCTAATAAGTGTTTTAAGGAGAAATAATGTTACGCATCTTTACAATTTAACACGAGAAAACCCGTTACCATGCGAGACCTATGTCCAGCGTTAGGAAGAGGTAGTGCCATTCTGCATAGGAGGATGTAGTGCCAGGCATAGTGCATGACACTATGCAACGGAATTGGGTCGGCACGACCGGTAAAGTACCTCCCGCTCATATAATACCGCCGTAAAGTGACATCTTCAGTGTCGCGTTTCGTGTGGTTTGTGAGTAGCCGGTGGCCCATTGGTGGGGGGGGGGGGAAGGGGGCAGCGCATCGGCATATTAATTATGTGGACGTTCATGGGCGTCGTGAGTCATAAAAAGGCTCTGATTATATGTTTGCCTTCCTATTCTGTAAATAAAAAAAGCAGTGGGCATTGTCCGGCTGATAATGTTGATGATGATGAAACCAGTTACTTAAATCGTAATTAATTAAATTTCACATGTGGCTAATGCTGCGAGCTCTAGGTTGTGCATCGCTATCCCACGTGTTGAAATTTAAAAACGTTGCACTGCTGCAAAGGCAAAGCGATGTAGAGAAGATGTTGTAGATTTCTTAAATATGTATTGTATGTATACATGTCGTTTATTATTAAATTTAGACCTATTACTTAAGGTATTGTTGCAAAACATATTATAATATATATAAAAAATAGCAAATAAAAAAATATATTTTAGAATATAATAAAGTCTTGTCATTAATGTTGTCACAAAAAGATAATAAAATAATTGTAAATAACATTTATTATTTTTACAGTGTATTAGTTTAATACACAAATATAAAACAATTAAAAACATAAAAAACTTAGTCAAAGTGGTCACCATTGGTTGTAACACAGTCCTTTAAACGTTGATGTCAGTTATAAATAAAAGCACGCACTCACTCTATGGGGAATTCTTCACTGCCAATCGTATGGATTTTTTTGACCACCGTTTTCATCAAATCTCCATGTACCTGTCAATCGCCCGATACACAAACATTTGACTAACACCAAGTGTATGGAGAGTTGTAAAAATTTCATTTGGCTCAATCTTTACTTTGTGTAATATGTAATCACAGCAATTCTGTTCTCTTTATCACCACACTTTTCAGTAAAGCAAATTATTGTACAACGTATTGGCGCTATTCTCATTTTAGCAATCTCAACAATGAACAATCGTGTAAAATTGACAGATGATGATGAAATACAAATGTAATATTTTTCATTTTCATTTGTAATAGTACTTATGGCCTGACTAAGTATAGTCCCCATAAGAAAAAAAAAAGAACTCTTATAGAATCACTTTGTAGTTAGTCTGTCTACCTGGGGTCTGTCTATCAAGATCTTTTTACTAAAGAACGAATATCAACTTAAAGTAAATATAAACTTAGTTCTCTTGGAGCTGATAGAGATCATATTCCTAAGTTAACGCAACCAAAAGATACGTCCGTTTATTATCACTTTAAGCCTATATCCTAACCCATACTTTGACGCTGTCTTTTATAAAAACTTATATGGTAGGAAAAATACTGATGAGAATGAATAAGAATCAATGTTATAATCGAAGATAATACCTATTTGAAAGTAATTTCACATACTACAACTTCATACGGTACGGACTTACCTACAAAAGATTTAAATTTGATATTTGTGACTTGCATTAGTTTAGGCAGGGCCCGTCGATAAGTGATAACTACAAATAGATATCTGACTGCGCAGTGACAGTGGTTATTTAAAGAAAACAACTCGTTCGTTTGTTTGGCAATATGGTAATCACAAATATTTTTATTGCTCAATTTGTTTATTATCTCCATTTATATGTTAATATTTTTGATCCACCTAATTAAGTGAAAGTCCTTTAAAAATATTCGAAATCCAAATTCTATTTTATAATTATTTCATTTTAGGTTGTTTTCAATGTTCGAGGATTAGTAGCCCCTGCCTTCACGGCCTTAAATGATGATCAGTCAATCAATTATGACATTATATATGCTCGATTTTTCGTAGACAATGGAATGAAAACTGTGCTCGGTAAATATTGATTTTATTGTTTTATTTGCCCTCCAATATGTACCTGTTTATTTAAGAAACTATATCCGCATTGCAATTATTTTGAACTAGCGATCCGCTCTGGCTTTGCTCGTTAATAACTGAGGCAAATCATAAACAAAAGTTCCTCGTACATCATGAGTGACCACTTGAAAATATGTTCGGTAAATTTTGAGAAAATCGATCACTTACCGGCAGACAGCTTCTGGCTTGTTTTATAATAGGTATCATCACCATCATTATCAGCCCTTATTGGTACACTGCTGGACATAGGCCTGTCTCAATGAACGCCAAGACGACCGATCTCCTGTTCCTGACATCCATCCCGGACCGGCTACTGCACGGAGATCGTCTTACCACCTGGTGAACGGTCCAAAAACCTTACTGGCCCATCTGTCATCTGATCTTCTGAAGAATCCTTCTATCAGCTTCCCTCCCGAAGCTATATCTATCTAATTGCAATAGTTGCCCGAGGTAGACGTATTCGTTTACGACTTCGAGAATAGCACCATTGACTTTGACCGGCCTGGGGAAAACGTGTTCGTTGAACATGACCTTTGTCCTGTCCAAGTTCATCCTAAGGTCGAGTACATCGGGAGGATTCATTTAGGCCGTGCAACATTTCCCGCAAGCTCTCCTCTCCAGCTGCAATACGTATAGATGTATATGAACTGTATGTGTCATATTACTTCAAGTCGATGAGAAAAAGTTTTCTCATTCTGCAACACATTAAAGAAACACCTGTAAGGCCTAAAGGTTTTCTGTGGTTTAGTGGATTGGTGAAAGTATTTGACAGAGCTATGAAAATTGTAAATTTTAAACGGGAAGTTGCCGTCCACCTTTTGCAACACGACCACCATACACATCATTCACCCTTCGAGTCGTTTCTGCAGCACTAGTGCCACGGCGGTACTGTACTCGTAAATAATGCGATATTTAAAGTTTTCCATTTTGTAAAATGAGTGTCGCAAACAGAAAAAAACAGAAGAAAAGGAACATATGAATGATGGTCTTCTAAACACGAATCCATGAGTAAATAGCTGTACAAATTTGAATTTGGAATTCCTTACCAAAGAAGAAATTCGTGATTACAGTGGCCAGTTCGAAAAACGCCAATTTCATATGTAAGGACCTAACATAATTCTATTCCTACTTAGGGTACATCATATTTTATTGACAAAGTCATGATAAACAATCAGAATTATGCTATATATTATACTTTTTAAAACGGTGGGTTCAAAAAGTATTCCTGATATTTCTAAGTGCCAGTAGATGTATAATAAGATTGGTCAAATCTTCATTTAATATTGTTGTGTACATAGCTATGATATTGCCTAAACATGGAATATACTAATTGACACACATTGAGCTTATTTTACTATCAAACAAATGATATGTATCAAAGTCAGAAAAGACTATAAAAAAAAATTTCTCACATAAAATCGAACCCTATTATTATGACTCCGCTAATATACCGTATCTCATGAACCGTTATAGCTAGAGAGTTAAATTTTTTACAGACGGCGTATTTATGTTGCCGCTATAAGAACAGAATAAAATAATTATTTAAAGGGAATGTACGGAACCATTCATACCCGAGTATGATCCACGAAACTAGTGCTTGGCCGGTTTTTTAAATCTAGTCTTAGACCATTTGCAGGCAACAATTCATACTTATTCGGTGTTGACTGGACTGTGGCTTTGAAGTCGTTTGGCATACGACCGCGACTCTATAAGTGGGGCTCATCACGGGAGGTTTACTCCCTAAACTACGTTGAGGTATACTCGAACACACAGCACACCGACTCTAAGCTCTTCGCTTGTCCCTCAGTCTTTTTCTAGAAGTGATCAGCTGCATTTCAGGCTTCTTCGCTGCTCAGCATGCCTCTAAGTAATGCTGGCATCGAGAGGTCTGTTCCTATCACAGCTATCCATGGCAAAAGCGCGCGCTTCTATTGATAACTGGCCTCAACGTTTAAAGGACTGTGTTACAGACAATGGAGACCACTTCAAATAGGCTTTTTATATTTTTAATTGTGTTACGTTTGTGTAACATACTCTAAGTAATATATGTCATTTGTTTTACGTTTGTGTAACATACTCTAAGTAATATATGTTATTTGTTTTACGTTTGTGTAACATACTCTAAGTAATATATGTTATTTGTTTTACGTTTGTGTAACATACTCTAAGTAATATATGTTATTTGCAATTAAAAAAATATTTTTTTCATTGCAACTTATGGCAAGACTAGGTAGATAGAAGATTAGTATAGAAATATAGATTAACTAGAGTTCAAATAATGAGACTATATGATGGATATTGTACGACATTGTGGGTCAAGAGAACAAACAGAGTAAAGTGAGGAGTCATCCTAGCGCCGCTTTATTATCTAACCCTCTTAAACACATCATATGTTTGTCTATAATACATCAATTTGAGTGATATGCCTAGTTTAGTCTCGGTAAAAATATCTATCCTCATTGCCATGGTATGGTGTATAAATTCACTTCAAGGGTGTGCTTATTTTTTTTATTTAACAAAAAAAAAATTAAAAATATTTCATAATTGTAATTGAGAAAGTTTTGAAAATGGACTTGTAAAAAAATATTTAACAATTCGCAGCATGGAACTACATGTTACTAAAAGAGTCTACTTACACTGAAAATATGATATTGGTGCAAAGATAGATAGGAAGCTAGGCAGTAGGAATTTACACTGATGATGTAAATGAAATACTTTGTTTTACTTTTCCGCTATAATAACAAATACAAAAGAAATAATAATTATGGGGCTGCCATACGACCAACGTCTTTATTGTCGCATTTTTATAGATCCGTTTGTCCGTTTATCTGAAAGACTGTAGGTAGGGTTCGGCCCGTATGACCACCATTGGTTGATAGGGGGCCATGGGTTGGTGGGGGGATTTGACCGTCTGTCAGTCGGCCTCCGTCAGTAAGTCAACCTCTCAGTTGTTCGTCTGTCCGTCACCAGGCTGTATCGCAGAAATAGTGATAGCTAGACTGTAGAAATTTTCACGAATGTGTTACAACAAATAATAATAAAAAAAACATATTAAAGGGAGATTCAGACAAAAACAAGTTTGTCGTCCGAGAGCTGTACAGCAAATGGGGTTTCTGTCGGATTTTTATGTACTCGTATACCTAATAAAACCTTTTGCGCGCGAGTCCGACTTGCACTTTTGCCATGGTCGGCTCTTATTTTGTATTTTAAATATTAAAGACAGGTAATTTAAATACTGTAGACAGGTCATTTAAACACTGTAGACAGGTAATTTAAACACAGTACACAGGTAATTTAAATACTGTAGACAGGTAGCCCTGTTCTCGATTAGTGAAGTCGCTCTATGAGGAGGATAGGTATACACTTCAAGGACAGCGCTGAGTTCAATTATATCGCTGTATTGAATGAATACGGTGTTGTGTGCAGTGTGCCCCAACCAGTTGATAGCGCAGTCCCAGTAGCAGTTCGAATGAAACAACTCGTTCGGTCTCTGTGTGACAAGATGGTAATATTAATAAATAACACAAGTAATATTTATAAATTAATTTAATGTAACATTTATTTCTAACCTCAATTATTATTTATACAAAGTTACTATTGGAATGTATTTTTATACACCCACCAAGTAATGACAGTTTTATTTAGTTTGTTTTTAAAATATTTTCTTTATCATTTTAAAATTTTGTATTATTTTAGGTTGTTGTTACTGGTCGTGGTCTAATAGCACCTGCTTTTACGGCGTTGAATGATGACCAGACGATAAATTATGACATCATACCTGAATATGCTCGATTTTTCGTCAACAACGGAATGAAAGCAGTGCTCGGTAAATATTGGTTTTATTTTATCAATCATTGTGTACCTCACTGGGATATTGATATTAAACTTGGAATATTCTACTTAGATCGGTTTAATAAAACCGTTTAATACTATTTAACATCTAATTAAATGTTTTGAATGCACCTAACGTAAATCTATACTACTAGTATAAAGCTGGAGAGTTGAGTGTGTTTGAATTGGTAAATCTTAGGAATTGCTGGCCACTTTTTCCATTCCATTTATCAAGGACGGCTGTAAACCACGACGCTACGACAAATTGGACCGGAGATACGCGTGTGAAACTGAGGGGTTAAGCTAGTTGTGTTATAAGGTGATTATGTAAGTACAAGGTGCGGACAGAATATAGATATAGTTATCAATGTCAAGTACACTTCTTGATATGCTCATATTATTGGAGCAATTATTTCATTATACAACTTGATCGTTAGGATCGAATTAGTGGAGTATACAACGTGAATTGTAAGATATTGTATATTATCAGGACTCGGTAGGTATAGTTCCTATGTAAACAATGAAACGTAAATGTTGCTTACATTGTATGTGTATCACCGAATTTAGTGCCATTATTTTTAGAAAATGTGTACGTGTGTAGGTGTACGTGTCCACCGCATGATACCGATAGAAACTCGCGAGCACTAAATTTAAAAATGATCCTGGGCGCGTCATCTGGCAGCCGCCCGGTGTATATAACCGTATAGTAGGAATTATAAAAAGATATTAGATCAAATTCAGAGTACTGAATACGCTCTGTGTATTTGTAGTGTCTTGTAATACTATCTGTCTCATGTCATGTTAAAAAAGATTAATAAAGGTACTCTGAACATACATAGGTAGTAGGTAGGTAGGTAGGTCTACCTTATGTAGATTGTAACGCCTATGTGGCTTGGCATATACAGAGGGTTTCGTCCGTGTCACTCACAAATCTTAAGTCACTCGTGACTCGACTCACATTGGTCTGCAACTGCAGTGTTCATGGAATCCAGCTGCCGCACGTTAACTGCCCCCCTCGTTAGAGAGAGAGATAGAGAGAGAGAGAGAGAAGGGGACTCGGTCCCATCGACCAATAAAATAATAGTTGCTTTAGCTAATCCCAAATAACTGTCGGGATGCATCCTCCCTATCTATGGGAAAGGAGGGGGTCTGCCCTCCTATCTACCACAGTCTCACTTGGATCGTCGCCTGACGTTTCGTATGGTAACCGATGAAGCTGCACTGACGCCTCCGTCAGTATAGAGCAGATAAAAAAAATTGTTCTAGTCGCTGTCAGTCAGGCGACTAGTTATGAATATTTTAAATTAAATTAATACGCACTCTGTACCAGCTACTTAAGTGCGCATTATGCAATTATTTGTTACAAACAGCCTGTTTGCAGGCTATGCAGAGAGATTTTCAAGACATCACGTTCAGTACAAAGCGTATTCGGAATCATAATCAAGTACTCGATTATGATTCCGAATCTTTAAAAAAATAGTTTAGTAGTAATGTTTTGATAAGAGTGCACACACGTGCGGTCAACTGATAAAGCAGCCGTGTCAATGACAATTGGACATTATTTCGTTCATCTGGTTCTTAGACATTTTTTACACTTCTCAATTCAGACATTGGTATCGATTGATATCGAAGGAATTAACATGAATGTTACATGTGCCGGCTTTTCACATTATCCTCACGGGTATAGGGTATAGGTTATCAGAGATAGAAATTTCATACATTTTGACAGTTTCGATACAGGTGTTAGCGTGGATGTCGTAAAGGATAATGTGACAATGCTCATATACGGCGAATTGCATAAGTAAGTTGGGAGACAAACATCTATACTAATAATATAAAGATGAAGCGTTTGATTATTTGAAGGCGCTAATATCCGGAACTACTGGCCTGAAAGAAAACATTAGCTCTGTGTTGAATAGTCCATTTATCGAAGAAGCTACATACCACGACGCTACGACTAATAGGACCGGAGTTACGCGGGTATAACCGCGGGGTGATGCTAGCTAAAAATATTTGTCGAATCGGAAATCCTTTGTTCATAGCAGGTTATTGTTACTCTTTTTTTGTTGACGCGGGGAAACGCATTTACGCTCCTTCGCCGGCCAGTGGTGTGTGGGACTCGCGGCACATGATAGTACCGAATACCCACAAAAACCACCGCTAGTGCCATCAGTGCCGCCCTTGGTGAGGTGCCCCGGAACAACAATCCCATCCTCGCCCCTTGCTCCGTGCGCAAAAACGCCACCTCCTGTTGCTCTTAGGTCCCCTCTTCCTATAAGAGGGGTACTGAGAGCTATTCCCCCTCCTGATTATTAAGCCTCCTCTTCTTATAAGAGGGGTGCAAAGATCCCCCTCGGGTCAGTTGGCTTCGCCTGGGTTCACCCCAGGCTACTAAGCCCCACCGCCACGACCCACTCTATCTGACATAGCCTACAGTCTACACTGCTCATCTTTCATTCGGAGGAACAACTGGAGAGAGCCAGACAATGTCTGTAATTAACAGGAAAAGAGTTATAGACCACTGGCTACAAGAAAAGAATACCCACGGATTTCATATGATGGTGCAGATTGGTGGGGCGCCTCTACAGGACGTTTTGGAATTGGTAATATATTGATGGTTGAGAACTTGTATTTTTAAAGAAAATTGGATTTACCGACATTTAAAAAAAGGGACCAGCTAACACTGAACTG
>JAFELO010000506.1:204797-219033 GCA_017140195.1 Eumaeus atala
ATATATATATAGGTTTACCGTTACCGAAAATATTGGTTCGATAAAATCAAATATTGGTCAATTAGCACAATTAGCACTTATAATTAAATAAATAAATATTTAAAAAATGTTTACAATGACGTAAATTTCTGTTCGAACGTCTACGACACCTCAACTCCTTGTCAGGTGACGAGTTCATGACCTCTAGTATACTCGGGGTCATGAACATTTCCAATGCGGTGATTGGTCTACTAAACCTATCAGACTTACGGGACATTTAATTTACGAATTATACAATATTGTAGTGATCTAATATCTATTTAGTATTTTTAAGTAGAACAGTACTAAGTGACATGTATTTTTACAATTGAATATCGCTTCTGATTATATCCTAAGCAGAAATAACAGGGTTTTTGTAACATATTGTATGTCTACCAGCGTACGTAATAACTGCAAGTCACTGTCAGATAATGACAACGATTAATAATGTGGCAACGACCAGCCAGGTACATGAATTTCCTAGATTATAGTCCTCCTTAGGTTAAAAAAAAAACATAAATTTGAAAAATATATTTTATACAAAAATGTGATAATATTGTCGTTTTAATGTGAAAGGACTAGAATGCGTATATGACCGACTGTACAATGGATATTGTACTGTTAGTTGGTAGCCTAAATTTGAAATTTCACTCAGTAGATGTCCGTTTGAGGGCCCCTAGAAAACTTATCAGACGAGGCCACTCTGTCACCCGTTAATGCACTCTGAGCCCCTTATGTCGCTTCCTCTATCGCTTTGCCGTATTGGTTTCCCATTGTTCATTAGCTGGAAGAGGCACTGCACGCGCGACCACCTGACGGGAGACCGTATCCGCGTGAACTCCAAGCGGCCTAGGGACTGCGTGTCCTGCGATCCGGACGAGGATCACACATGCGCACGCATGACACACCCAATCACTACTCACCACAGTCACAACACACCACAAAACACACAGGCCCTAAACAGGCCTACATCCGGGGGGGATGTAGGCCTGTTAAGGGCCCTCTGAGCCCATAAACGATGGCAAACCCGCAAATTCATTACGGCCCCGTTACCGAAGGGAAAGTTATCCCCTCGCGATCCCAACCCGGGTTATGAGGTTCGCCTCAGTGCCCGTAGCCCTCGCAGATCATCTGCGGAGATGTCCAGGAGTAGTAGTAGGAAGAGGCATCACTTACGATAATTACTATACTCATATTAGATGAAATTTTTAAAACACAAAGATAACAAAGAGAAGAAAGCCATTTGTAATGTAGTCGTCACAACATTTCTCGAGGGTCTTCTGTAAATGTACACCCGGATCTTGCAGGATACATTTCCATTATTTTATAGTAAATTAACAGTATGAGCTTTTTGATTACTACTGATGCCCATAGACATCCACAATATTTTTGTCTTGCAGATGCGTTGCCCTCCTTTCCTCCTCCATTCCAAGAGGTCACCGGCTGAGTAGCCGGTGTGTGTTTTACATTTGTGAGTACAAATGGTACGAAACACGACTACAAAGCGTGAGCGAGAGGTGCCTCTTTCTTAATAAAAAAACATTGAATTTTTATTGAGCATATTATACAATTTTGTTAGTACCAAACATAATAATCGTCGCCACCTCAATGATTGTTTATCCCGGTGACCAGTGTGTTAGTAGAGAGATTTATCCAGCAGTAGTAGAGATTTATCTTAAAAAAAACACACACAAAAAATTTTATCTCTCTCATTCAAATTTGTACGACTACCGACGCTACTGATTGTCAGCATAATTATTATGCCGATGCTGTGCCCCCCTTCTCACCAATGGGCCATTGATATCACGGTATTACCTCTGACAAAGAGATTATTACATCATCACCAATATAAATAATAGAATATAACTTTATTTAGGCATGAATTAAATTGTTATACAAATATACACCACTTTTTCGACTGATTCTCTCTCTGAGACAAAATACACGACACTTCCACAGCAATTATGTTTCTGCTGCTTAAATATTTTATAGTAAAAGTATATCTAACATCTTTGACTGTTAGACTGAGGGTGTGTTGGAGAAATGTCACTCTTTTTCCTTTTTACGATGTGGACGATGGATATATTTGAGATGGCTGACGCTATCTGCCATCAGCAAACGATAGTTAAATAGTTTTTTATTTTCTTCCTGGAACCTATATATTCGTGAAAATATGCGCGAAATATTTTATATAAAAGGGTGAGTTCATGATTTCATGCCGACGACATTTTTCATAAGTTATGGTTCGAAAAATATCTGTTGATATTAAAATGTCTTAATTCATTTAAGTGTGCATTTTGAAATAGTTATTGACACGATCTGTATGGCTGTTAATTCGATAGATCGTACCGTTAATGTGTTAGTTTGAATAGTATATGCTACGTCTGAAACTTGGTTGTTAGGCTCTATTTAATTGTAACTGAGTATATTTCCTGATTTGAGTTGGCTCATGAAGCCAAGGGAATGGGAATCTTATTGGTTGTGTGTTCCTTCTCTTCCTTCCAGAGTTCTACTCCATTTTCCTTTTCTTTATTAAACTGAGATTTAATGTGAAGATGTGAAGTCATTATAATCTTCCACTAATGGATATAAGGAATGAAGAACAACCCGCAAGCAAACAGTGATTGATAATAAGACATAGAAAGGATACCTCCTGGTTGCTGCAAGGAGTCTCGGACAACTGCAACGATAAGACTTCATGACCTCACTTTTTAATAGCCCTTACTAAAAGCTGTATTGATTCCATTGTTTGTTTGTTTCTTGTAGTATCTTAAGATAGTTCATGATAGTGAATGTGGTGAGACCATGATAGAATGAATGTATTTAAAAGTCTAACTAAACCTCCAGTAGCCCATTACCCCCTTTGTTGACTCCTTGTATAGGAATTAAATTGTCACATGTATAGTAAAAATATCTACATCTTTTATAAGTTGTTTACAACTCGTGTATAAAGTTAACATAATAAGAATACATAAAATCACCAAGACACCAATCAGACAGAAGGCGTTCATTGCTGGCCATCCCAATCCAAGTCTCCCAAAGAACGCCACAGGACACGTTCAACAGGGACCCATTGGCGTAAGAACAAGGGGTAGATCGGCAGAAGGCCAAGGGTCGGTCAGGCGAGGCCCCTTTCGGATAACAATACGCACAGGTGGAACATTTATTGGTTAAGCTTGAGACTGTTGGGAGACCAATGTCAGATGATTTTGCTACGCCACTGGACACATTTTGGTCACTGCATGGAGCCGCTGGCTTCAGGAATAATGGACCTTTAAGATGAATGGCTTATAAAAATTATTTATGATGCGACAGTAAAGAAAAACAATGATAATCTGACGAGCGTTCTTTAACGGGCACACTTTTAGGGGTGTAAAATAATAACACCACCCGCCCCATTATAGGCTGTTACGTCCGCACTATTTTTATAAAACGTAGTACCACACCAACATCACCCGCCTCATTGTAGGCGCTATTGTTATAAAACGTAGTACCACACCAACATCACCCGCCTCATTGTAGGCGCTATTGTTATAAAACGTAGTACCACACCAACATTGCTACACTTCCCGTCACCGACGGCCGAACGCGATAGCTGTGGCTAAGTCCGTTAAAAATACCACAAACACAAACACTAAAACACGCACCCGCAGTAGAAAGCCAATAGGGCCCGCTAACGGATAGCAGTTTTCAGTCGGTAGTAGCTATTGCTTCACGACCTGAGCCCAACACACATTTCAGGCGTCCTTGGGTCAGCTGGATGGCACGTAAATGCATTTTTCCTGCTACAACCAATTACTATGTACGCCGCCTCGAACCGGTCGAGGCGCCGAAACCTTACATATACTAACACAGCTATCGCATATGACTGACCGAATGACAAACTCACACAACGCTTAAAGAGCTCTAATAATAAATTAAATCCTGATCACAGCACACAGAGGGAGCGGCGAGGAGGCCGGCCGCCTTCGACAAGCCAAACAATAAACTCAACTATCCATAAGGATAACCACGTCACCGCATCATAAACGTCATCGTGCGCGCGCCGACCCACTAGTGTGGAATGGGAATCGTGCTGGGAATCGCATTTATCACGACGTATCTTTCGGCAGAAGGACACCTCGGTTACTGGTTGATCGTTCACAAGGAACCGGACTTATCCAAAAAAGACTGCACTGATAACCCGGATAAGCCCCCGCTGACGTCGGAACCTTATAAAAAAAAATCGCTAAATGGTTCACCGCTACATTTGCCCATGGTTGCTGTACATGGTCTGAGACGTTTCGCACGCTGGTGTTTAATTGAATTGTATAAACCACCACTAAAATCGTTATTATAGTTGTTATTATAGTATATTTTATTTATTTTATTATTTTAACACACATTTTTCATGCAGGCGAATTACTGTGAAAAAAATGGCGTAGATTCCTTGCTGACCCTCCCCGAGCTGTACTTCAAACCCGCATCACTCACTGAGCTGGTCAACTACATCGAGCTGGTGGCTAAGGCTGCACCGAGCCTGCCTGTGGTATACTATCACACACCGGCCAGAAGTAACGTACAACGCAAGTATTTTGACGTGACAACGCCTAGTGAATCAATAACGCTAGTTGCATGCACAAAAAAGTATGACGTCATAGTAACGTTCCGAGTCATAGTAATGTTCCAAATGGAGTCTGCGAACGAGTGAGCAGGACAATTAGAGAACCGTGCTAAGCCATTTACCGAGGAAGGTTATAATTTTATATTATACAGTTATTCGGGGGAAACTGCAGAGGCTTACTTCTTGCATGTAGAGCGTCTGACACATGATTCACTGGTTATATTTTTTCACACTGCAGGCTTGAAATATAGTCCGTTAGGGAGTAAACTCCAAAAGACAAGATACGTTAATGTGCACGGACTTACAGACGTGTGTCGAGATCGTAGTGAGCGAAGAAAGTTTCTACCTGTCCAAGGACCGAGGCACACGGGTGTAACACCGGCCGGCTTTCTGACGTCCAACTGTTATTATAAATTGATAAATACCAATGACAATTTTTCGCCGGACCAGGACACGAACCCGGGACCTCTCGTTTCTGGGGCATGTTTACACCTAGACAGTGAATAAGTCAAAATGATCATCATACCCGTTACTTTATTCCATTGACCCATAGTGATTCAACTGACGCGTGAAGTGTGAATTTAACATTTATGTTGTATAATTAATATTCCAGTGCACATGCCAACGTTTGTGAAGGCGGCTACGGAGCGCATACCCAACTTCAAGGGTATCAAGTTTACTTCCAATGACTTGAGTGAATGCGCCCAAGTACTGAGGGCTCTCCAAGGTGATCAGGAAGTCTTCCTTGGAGCTGATACCGTACGTATGAATTTATTGCAAAAACTAGCCGCGTTCCGCGGTTTTAGACGCGCAGCTTTTGATTCCGTGGGAAAAAGGGGGCAATCGCATTCCTCGCCGATAAAAAAGAAATAAAGGTATGTCTCGGTTACAACATCTGTAGATGCGTTAGGTTTATGCGAATCTTACTCAGTACAGTAAAACTACTTTGACGGATTTTATTGCGGGTTATTTAATTGGCCTGACGTTTCATAAGCTTTACAGCAACCATGGTCACGGCTGTAGACCCTGTGACCACCAGTGACCATGGTTGGTCTTTTATATCTGTATCTATAATGACGTCAGGTTGGTGCTCTGGTTCAGACTACAGTGCGTACTGACGCAAGGGGGCGAGGCAGGAGAAAGGGGGGCGAGGGAGGAGAAAGGGGGACGAGCTTCACAGCGAGGTCTACAAATAATGTGACTGTGTGGTACCCAACCTAATACAAAACCTAACCTAATTTACATCAAACTGGATATTGTATTCTATGTAAATATAATAACATGGAATATTTATATGTATATGAGAAGTATGGTGTAGTTAATTGTATTATTTATAAACGGTGTGTAATATAAATATTTTAGCAAGTATTTATTTATATTATTTTTTAAAATTTCATGATACTGCCAAATTGAAAAAAAAAAATCGGATGATCCAGAAAATCAGTGTCTAGACTTATGTTGAGGTTCCCCTTTTTGTGAGCGATATGCTATCAAAATATGGATATTATATAACTTATGCTTAGCATTGTAATATTGCTTATTTTAATTAATGTTTTCTGTTCCATTGTCTCACAATTAAAACATTATTATTATTAGAATTATTATTATTATTACTAATGTGGCCGTGACCAACGACACTGTGACAGAGACCTTTTATAGACACAAACTGACTAAATATAAACAAATATAGTAAATAAGACCGAGTCTAGCTGGTGGCTATAGCTACCGGGTTAACTTAATTGCTTATAAGCAATTAGTCGACGATCGCGTCGCATGTAATAAACGAATATTGAAAAATTAAATAAATTAAAAATGAGAAAGAAATTAAAAATAAGAGGATGAGGTGGTGCCATGCATGGTGCATGACACTACATCGACCTATGCAAAAGATTTGGGCCGGCACGACCGGGGAGGTACCGCTCACGTGATACCGGCCTAAAGTGACAGCATCGCTGTCGCGTTTTGTGAGTAGCCGGTGGCCCATTGGAGGGGATGATGGCAGGGGAATGCATATGCGTAACAATCATGCGAATGTCCATGGGCATTGGTAGTCACGAAATTGCTCCGATTGCTAGTTTGCTATGCTTTAATTTTTTTTTAATAAAAAACAAAATAAAACAATAAAATCTGACAAGATTTTGTTAAAACCTCGCACACCCAACACTTAAACCACTTCCGAAAAACGTCAGGCCTATATTCATACCTCCCGTGCACCACTCGTACATCCCGTGCACCACTCGTACATCCCGTGCCCGCCCGATTTGTTCGTTGCTTATTGTAGCTCAAACGGGCGAAATATTGGAAACTTGTCCTATGGGATATATACATCTCCTCTCTGTGTGTTCAAGAGTCTCCTTCTTCATGGACGATAATCTCCAATAGACTCCGACGTTTGCCCCCATATCATCATGTAATGAAGAGAAGCTACTGGAACCAACAGTCATTGTCTTCTGTGTTCACATCAGGTTATTAATGTTTACTCCACGTCGCAGTATTCAGAATATTGTTAGAACTTTTACTGGGTATGATTTGATGATTTTTCCTTTTTTTTTTCGGAGGGACCTACCACTGTTGGACGCTTTAGTGTCTTCTAGTTTAGTGTCTCTGTTCCCGCAGCTGGGTAGAGATGTACCGAATTGATTTCGAGCGTAGCCTATTGTAATTACTGGCAATCAAATATATTATTATATTTTAAATCTCATTCCAGTTATTGGCTCCAGCTGCGCTTCTCGGTATTAAGTCCAGCATGGCAACATCATTTACTTTATTCCCCAAGCTAGCGCAAAGTGTACTTGATGCGATGGAAGAGGGAAATATGGAAAAGGCGAGGAAGTTGCAAGAGAAGCTCTCGTTGGCTGTCGAAGCGCATACCGCTGAAGGTAATAAGACTTACAACAGTTGTCTGATACAACATTGTATTAGAGTTTTTGTGACATTAATTATTCGTGTTGAAATGGCGAAGTAAAGGAACTTGAACACAAAAAAAGTGGGTAACGATTAAATATTGGAGCCCCGAAAGAGCAGCGAAGCTATTCTTCGAAAAAATAATAATGTGGATGTTTAGAATGCTTTTGAATCGAGAGTTATTCTATTTTTTATTTAAAATTCGAACTAAGTAGGGTAAAGCCGCAAGTAACTGACAATTAATGTTGTCGGTAATTATATATAAAACCAATTAATGTAATAAAATCATTAAGCACACAAAATTATAATTTCACCTCGGAATCTAAAGGAATAAGCGGATTTTTTTCTGTACCTGATTTATTACATTAGATAATTTAGGGAGTTTCTCATTTTATCTGCCATTCATTTTATCAATATTTTCATAAAACTTGTAAGCCTAGTAGAAATTATCTACAAATTTAGTGACAGATTCTAAAGATTTTGCTGCTATTGTATTTTTATAGGAGGATATTGTATGACTTGCGGTTCCGAAAGTTACCGACATAAAGTTAATTTACTTCCGTCACAAACAAATATAATACACAAATAAACGTCTTAGTGAGCACCTGCGTCATAAAAAACACGACGTTCTTTTTTAAATATACTTTAAGTAATTTGTTTCGGTCGGGATTGTGTAAGATTGCAGTGACACGAGTACAAACAGACTATTGTCACTTGGGTGTAAGATGCAAAACCAAGGCACCCTTCATTACTTTTCATGTACTTTTTGTAATGTCCAAGATAATAGTTACGCCACGATATTTTTCTACAATATAGTTTCGGAAAAACATTTTTGTATTATGAAATTAATGAGTTCATAGTTTTTTTTTTGAAATTTATTTGTTGGTTCGTTACTTGGTTATTTCATTAACATCTTATCTCAATCATCGTTAAACAATTGCAATGTTTCAGATAAACCACCAACTAATGTTTAAATCGTATATGGCTGGAACAAACTTGTTAAAAAAAACAGGCTAGCTGTTTTTTTTTTAAACAACACGTGTTGTATGGTAAAACCAAAAGAGTCTTTTGAAACCTTGCTTAAAACATTGTCGTAGTAATGAGGAAGAAATAAGGATGGATATACCGCCACCCAACACTGCGAAACTATGCGATAAACTTTGGAAGGGAACTAAAAATCTAAATAGTAAAGTGACACTTCCTGATAGTGTAGAGGGAGTCAGTGAGCCCAGTAGGATTGCTGATACATTTAAAGACAGTTTCCAACTGTCGCCCGGCGTGCTGTTGGTGGCTGAAGCTGAACACTGCCTGGCCCAGCAACTCAACTCGGTTTTGAGCACTTGCCTCATGCTGGTCCACATATTTGAGAGCGTTGGCCCAGGACGTGTACACTCTGTCACGACATTCCTATCGGCCCCAAGAACTCACGCGGACCGTAACTGTGCCTATAGTGTAAAAGCCCACGGGGCTACTTCTGATGACCCCAATTACAGGCCAATCACGCTGGCAACAGAGTACTACATCTATTCGCTACAAACTACTACATCTACTCTTTTGCAAGAGGCAGTGCCATGCTGCATTGCGGCGGAACTGGGCAGGCACGACCGGGGCGGTCCCTCTCGCTCACTCGATACCACCAAAAGTAAGAAAGTAAAGAAAGAAGTATCGTTACACAATTTAAATGCCTTGGTCATACAGTCACAGAATATGTGTGATAATTTGTATATAGAAAGGGAGCGCAGTACATTGTCTGTTCGAGCCATGTTTGGATGGTTCCGTGAGTCTGCTAAGTTACAAATAATAAATTTGTCGTATAAGCTGTTCGTTACGAATTTTGTCGGACGGAGAAACACCCAACAGAGCACGGCCAATAGCCCCTTGAGCAAACTTGCGATCCAGTCCTAAATTAAGAGGCCATGTTTCAGCCCGTAAGTCTGGAGTAGAGGCCGCGTTTAGGAAAACGAAATGTTGGTCGACTGTCCAACAGGTGGGAAGACGATCTCTCTCTCTCGACGGATGCGAGTAGCAGGAGATCGGTCGTCTTGGCGTTCATTGAGAGAGGCCTATATCCAGCTGTGTACCGATAAGGGCTGATAATGATAATAATGATGAAAAGCTATTCAGTAATACTTACTTTTATGGACGACGGTCGTCAGACATTATTTCAATAACGTTATAAAAGTAATACATAAATAAACAACATAATTTATTATTTAATATGTAAATAAACAACATCATTTAATATTTAATACATAAATAAACAACATCATTTATTATTTTTATATCGTTTTTTTCGCCTCTCTTGCATAAGCATAACGTTCTAAAATTGTACGAAGTAAATTACTACCGCAAAAAAATGCTTTTATTTAAAAAATGTTACTTTGTTGCAGGAGCGATGGTGCCGTCAATGAAAGCGATGATGGGAATCGTCACTGGCATCAAAATCGGACCTCCGGCATTACCTCAGATGCCGATTTCACCAGAGGCCGTCCAAAGAATCGCATTGAAACTGAAAAATCTCAATTTGCTCTAAAACATTGAAATCAATCAATATCTATAATGATTGTATTAGTGTGCGGGAGTAGGCTCTTTCACAGCCGTCCCAACAGATCTACATTAACACTAGCTGTGCCCCGGCGTTTTGCCAGCTTGATACTTATCCCAAGGGAACCATTGATTTTCACAGCCTACACAACTTGGCCCGGGATATTCTTCACATTTCAGTATAATTCTGAAGCTGAAAATGGGAATCTTCTAAACTCTAATCTAATAGTTCTTTTTATGGTAACTACATGACTTCAATTAAATAATTAAACATCTTGTTTTTTTCCATTACGTACTTTCTTTTACTTGTGTAGTAAGGTTGCTTTTTTATTTTATATTTTTAGTAGAGTTCATAAAACGGTAAATTTTACATGGGCTTGTTATAATAAAGATGCTTTAGAAAGAACATAACTCTGAGGAAACGCAATTACACCATGACCAGTATAACATATTAATCTATAACCAGAATGTATATTTCTATATAGTTTGTGATCCAATGTATACATTGGATATGCACTATAGTGCATAGTAGGAAAACAGTAATTATATACTTGAGCGCCATGTATGCGAAACATATGGTTACTCATTCTTATACGTTTCTGTTAGATGGCACTCAATTCTATAATATTACATACTGATAAATACTTTCCTTTAATATAAAACAAATACAACACAACATATCTTCCAGCTCCCCAATGGGGCAGGCGGGGAGAACGGAGTGCCACACACCACGAACATACCTGCCTTGACCCCTCCACATTCAGTAACCTCCTCATACAAAAACGCCGGTCGCGAAGACTCTTGACACCACCTCCGGCCAATCTGATCATGGTAGATCGGTCTTGGTCTTCCCCGGCAGCTACATCCTTCCACATTCGCATTAAACAAATATGAAAATATATTTTCATTTAGTTAACATATTGTTCAATGTGTTTTTTTGAAAAACAAATGTTCAATGTGTTTTTTTGAAAAAACACATTGAACATTTGTTTTTCTACTATAAAGTTTAAAAGTATCGAAAATAATTAAAGAACTCCACATAAATTTAAATTGGAAAAAAATTACACTACGTCGAATATAACACTTCGAAACATTGTATTGTTTATATCGTCAGTTTCTCCTAAGACGTCGCTATTGTGAACTTACGATGTTATAATAAGCTCATGTTCTCACTAGTTTTGAAGTAATGACCATACATATGAAATTCAGCTTAGCACGTTACTTAAGTCAGAGATAATTCTTAGCACGCTTTATAGATTTCAGCCTAAAAGTATTTTGTGTGTTCATATTTTTCTCTTGTTTTCTTTACATAGTGTGTCCGATAGTTAAAAGATACTAAATTGTTGTGAAGCGAAGTTTTAATCCTTACAAATAGTAAATGGCTATGCCAACTAAAGTGTTTAAATAAACTTAATAATGATTTCAAATTATCTGCTCAACAATATGACAATGTGACACAAATATTGATAATTGTGTTGTAATCATTGACACTCGTAGGATCAATGTGGTTCGATGGATGTATGATTGGATCACCAAAATGGACACAAACGTTTAGCCAATATAATGCTCCAAAGGATCAAAAAAAAACGAGCATAAACAGCCACTCCTTTGCGTCGAGCAGTGTTGTAGAAAGATCGAGAGGAGGTAGTTGCGAAAATATGTGGCGTTTCCCTCGTCGACCGCGTTCGTAATAATGAACTGAGAGAAAGTTATTTAGGAATAAAAGTGCCGGTGTAAAAGCGAGAAAGGGCATGTTCCATTGGTTTGGACGTTTAGACTTATTGACAGACGAAATATAAAAAGAACAGATGTACGGCCCTACTATGATAAGATCGATCGGGTACTCTCCATAAGTGGTCTTCTCACCCGGCTCTTTCTCATAAAGATCTCACAATGTATCAACATTATCTCATGTCAATCACATAATATGATCTCAAAACCATATCTCGGCTCTTTTAGGGAATTTAAGGCGCTATCATGTGAGCGAGCCACACATTAATTCCGGCTCAATAGCCAACAGATAGTTCTGAGAAAAAAAATTACGAGCCGATGCTCCTTCAAAGAAGAAAAAAAAATTGCTGGTGTGCTTAGTTAGACCACACGACCGAAGTAATTTTTTTAAGTAATAAGAAACGGAACTGGCTATGAGAGGAGAGTAAGAAATTGTCGCGCCTCTTTCTTTTGACCCTACAGTAGTATACGAAACGTAGCTTCTCTCTCTTTCTATCTTCACTAACTTATATCTCTCTTTCAACTCTCTCGTATCTTCAACGTTTTGAATATTAAAAAAAAGTAGTTAAAAATCTTCTCATTTTTGCAAAATAATTATATAATGTAGTAAAGCTGAGAAGTTTGTTGGTTATTTGATAGTTTGAACGCACAAAACTCTGAAATTACACACTCGTATTTGATGTATTATTTTTGTGTATGCTTACATCCATGAGAGCGGTTATAGGCTATAATAACATGCCTGCGCTGGGAACCGGAGTTACGCATGTAAAAACGCGAAGCACTGCCAGCTAGTAATAGGTAGATGAAATTAAATGTCATTCCCCACTTCGAACCAAGACGTTACAACTTCATATCACTTAATTCTTCTTAATATCAGAGTACATTGACCTTATGTGTGTCGCAGTCGTATTGTCTAAATCTCCGTATTTCATTACGGCTAGTCATTTTCAAAATCAGTTCTTTGAAATCTGTTGGAAGTATTTATTCTATTCCTCATAAAAAAAAATTAAATAGATCCTACAAAATCATTAAAGCAAGAGTTTATACTGATCAAGGTATACAAGGTAATATCACAACATATTTATGAATCATTTAGAGCAAGAAATATTTATCTCAGTTTGGTAAAAATATGAAATTATGAAATACTGATATAGACATATGGACGATATAATGTCTCTTGACAAAAGATCTTTACTCATTAGACCAGTTTTTTAGTTATATAAATGACCTTAATAGAATTTTTTTTTTATTTGACCATAGATATAACTACTGACCGACAAGTTAAAAATATTACAAAAGCAACATACAGTGATAATGTTATTCATGCGAAGTTTCGTCACCGCAGACACGTATAGACTCGCCTCGTTCCATGCATCAGTTCATAGACTCTTGAAGATTCCTCCCAGTGATCAAGATTATAAAATCCCAAAGAACATCATTAAAAACATTGCAGTGAATAACGATTATGATGAGCAGCTTATATACAAAATCACAAAAAGAACCAACAGAGCAATCGTCCAAAAAATGATTCATTCAGACAGGAGGAAAAATTCTATAGGTACCCAATTGATTAAAATACCGTATATAGGTCCTTTATCCTATAGATTTTTGAGAATATTAAGTCCTTTATCCTACCGATTTTTGAGAATGTTAGTGAAAGAAAAATGGCCTTCTATTCTACGGGTACTCTAAAAATTCGTAATTGTAATATTAAGGACAAAATACCGATAGAGGACCAGAGTGGAATATATAGTTTAACATGTGACATGTGTGGAGTTTATGTCGGTCAAACCGGTAGGAAGTTTCAAATATACTTAAAGAACACATTTCCACATGGAAAAATAAACGATTCTTTTTTGTTTAGAAACAAAGAGAATCGTTTATAGGATAAAAACAAAAACATAAGGCATGTAACAAGGAAGGGCAAGAAAGTGGACGCCTTAGAAACACTCGACAAAATCGTTCATAAAAATCAAACATTCTCATAAATGTGTGTTTGTCACGCTCGTGTATTTAGAGAACTATTTATAATATTAAACTACTTTACTATTTATAACACTAATTATATTTAAAGTAATTTTTACTTTAAACTTTTTTTGTTTATATTTTGACATATTTCAAAATTATAAATAGTATTTTAAATGTCTAATATGTGCAATTGTATTGTTATAATCGATTTACTAACTTTAAAATATATGAAAAAAAAAATATATTATACCTATTGTAAATTTCAGTGCCATGGTTTTGCAAAATAATTAATAACATTTGAAATTATAATTCATAGATAAACCGTTACCATAACTAAGTGGAATGATGTTATACAGTTTGTTTTCGACATTTTTATTGAACTACCCTCATGTTAATTATTGTATACCTGACGATCAACTACTCGACACAAATATATATATATATATATATATATATATATATATATAT
>JAFELO010000506.1:219040-240401 GCA_017140195.1 Eumaeus atala
TATTTTAAATCAATAGATTTGTGGAAATTGTATAAACATTATATTTTTTATTTCAGTTATAATTAAACATATTTCACTTTTATTTTTGTAGTAGTACTCGATCCTCGTTCTGCTGTTAAATGTTTGTTTCGAGTCGTGTGCAGTTGCCTATTTGTAGAAATGTCTATTGTATGTACTGTGTACTATAATGTGTAACACGTACTATGTAAGTTAGCAATTTAGCACTGAACTAAGATTTTTTATTCTATTCAATTCTAAATATTATCTCAGTGGCAACTATTGGCTACTTTACCGCCCAACACTTTGAATCGCATACTTTCTGCTTAAGCATGATGCTATGGTGCTGATGGTATAAGCCTGGAAATGTCGTTCTAAGCCTCTCGGGTTTCTTTTCTAGGGCATACCTGGGCGCGATCACCAATATCATGAATAAGTCAATTGTTAATGGCACCTTCCCCGAATATTGGCGAACGGCAACCGTAATGCCTGTACCAAAAAAAGAATGTGACTGAATTAAAGGATCAGCGACCTATTAGCATATTACCATGTTTTTCTAAAATACTAGAAGGTGTGGTCTGCGAACAGCACCTCGTATGTATCGGTGAACGTACGCATAAGTAGTGAATATAATCAATTAATTAACAATAGCCTCAGCTGACCGGTTTCCAACTGTTGCAGTGGTGGCGACGTAGGCACATGGCGATTCTCCCGTCTACGGGGGGTGCTTCATGCTAGCCAGAGGCCACTCTGTAGTTGATGTTACTGTGTACCATAACATGGCCCATGGTGGATCATATGATGTAGGTGCATTATAGTATTACCGTTGCCGTACTCTTGATCTGAAACAGACATACATCTATAGCAAAAATGTTGTATAATCATAATTACGAATATAGAGAGTTTAATAATAATGTGGAATTTTAATGATATTAATATTCTGTAGACACCTCAGTTTTCCCTTATTTACATCATAATAAATTAGTCTTCACTCTTCACTAGATTCTGTATTAAAAATAGGCAATGCTTAATAAGTAAATATTGCACTCCAGCCAGCCGCAGTAGGTATTACACAATTAACGTAACACATTATACAACGAATGTCATGGGTATGCAGTGTGAAGTTAGGTGTGCATCGATAACGAGACGAATATCATGGGTATGCAGCGTGAAGTTAGGTGTGCATCGATAAAGCGACGAATGTCACTGCGTTACGTAAGTAGGTGTATAATAATATTATTTTTATTATGTTCTTCTCGTAAATAATGGAAGAAAAGGTTGGCTGTGCAGCCGTTCTTACCACACGTTCCCAATTATTGGGACCACATAATACCGGGATTGTGGTTCTACCACAATCATATAACTGCGTGGTTACCATTTAAGGTTCTAGGTATTATGCTGATGTGATTCTTACCATGGTAATTAACGTAGTTATGGTATATATATACACACAAGGTGTACAGGAAAACTGAACACCTAATTTAGTATGATGTTTACTTAGGTGACAGATAGAATCATATAAGATACGTCTCCTATTTAAAAAGATACACCCGAAAAGAAAATGTACTGTGGCAGCGCTTCCCCTTAACAGTGCGCTTGATGGCGACTGGAACTCAGAGTCGCTCACTCAGTAGGTAACCAAAGGCGCGCGCAAAATTCCAACGGAATCCTGCTACACGATAAGCTCATGAAAATAAACTAAACTGTTGTAGACATACAAACAAAAAAGTTATTAGTTATTTAGCTTCTTTATCAACAACAATGTTTTTAACTAGTATCATCTGAATGCGTACCTGTAGCGGCATTGTAATTTAGAAAAAGACAGAAATAGGTAATCCGGTGATCACCTTTCTACGAGTTGACCTCTGACTCTTCACTTTTTTACGAAATACTAAAAAAAAATTAGGTAGCGAAGTAATAGTTGCAGGACGGTTATATTGGTATAGGAGCTGCTTTTTTTTAAAAAAAATAATGCGTTCATATATCGTAAAACGCAAATACACGTCTACTTTAAAATCTTTTACTTTACACATTTCACCTATTTAAGTGAAAAAATAGAGTGTTATTTTTAGAAATTTAAACTCTTATATCTCTTAAACGCTTATGATTTTTACCGGAATTCTTTTTTGTATTTGAATGCTGATAATGTATCCTACCCCCCATTAAAATAGATTACCGGTTTTCTTGTACACCCACGGTTGATATATGATATGATATATATATATATAATTGTTTTGTTTGTCTGTTTATTGATTTTTTATGCTCCAAATTTTGTTTTGTAATTTGTTTGCAAGTCTGTTCCTCTTATACTTTTATTGTGTATTCGTAGAATTCGTAACAATGTATACACAATAACAGTGTAATGTTTATTATCTGAATAAAGTTATATTCTACTCTATTCTAAATCCACAACAGTACTGTTTAAACGTCACTTTTTACCGCGTACAACTGAAATGTGGAACCAGCTGCCTCCCTCGGCATTTCCGATCCGATACGAGATCAAAGAAAAAACGCATACCTATTATCTAAAGGCCGGCAACGCGCCTGCGACACGCCTAATCTTGCAAATGTCTATAGGCGGCGGTAGTCACTACTCGCCTGCTCATTTGTCCTAGGGGGCATTTTTATGAGATAGGTCTCATAAAAAGAATGGTTAGCCGTAATGTTATGTGGCGATTTTTACCATACGACTACGACATGTATAGTGTGCTAATATCAGCGAGTTCACCGCAACTGTTATCCAGCTGATAGCGCAGTCACAATTGTAGTTCAAATAGAACAACACGTTACCGCTGCTTAGCAAGATGGTAAAAACAAATCATTTCACTAAATAATATATACTTATAATTTATTTAATTATATTTCATTAAAATGTCCGTTAAATTTACTTAAGCTTAATTTCATTTCATTAAGGTTTAGATAAATTAATAATAAATAACAACTACCCGATATCATCTAATACAGAAACGGGATAAGGAAAGATAGAACGAAGAAACAAGGAATTAAGATCAATTGTTAAATAAAAGTATTTAAGTTAAAAGTTTTCTGTTTAAAATTTTACAGTTAAGAAAGCTAATTCAAATTGCGTTCCATGTCCTATAAATATTCAAAATTTTGTTTTGTTTTAGGTTGTTTTCACAGCCCGTGGCTTAGTACCCCCAGTTTTTACTCCCTTAAATGCTGATCACACAATAAATTACGACATTATACCGGATTATGCTCGATTCTTGGCCAACAATGGGATCAAAACTGTGCTTGGTATGTATGTAAGCAGGTACTAGGTATGCTAACAAGTGCGGATGTAAGTGTATATCACATATTTAGCTATAGCTATATTTTTATAGCTACCCACATCGATTGCAACTGATTTTGTATATTATTGTAAATTAGTTAGAAATTGTTGATAATTTAAATTGATGTCACTAAAGCTAAACAAAATTATAGAAGTATCGTTCAAACTAATTTTCCATTCAAATTTAGAGGTATTGAAATATATAACCCAAACTTTTTTTTACAATTTCCCCCCTCTTCTTCGAAAAACCCACTCTGGGTTTAAGTAGAGTTACTCAAAAGTATTTTGGCATAGTCAAAAATTTACTAATAAAGACCCACCCCATATTCCATAATAATTTTATTTTCCAAATAATACTATGCATCTTATTGTAGCTATTCATAAAATAACTTTCCGTATTTCATACATAACATAGTAAATTATAAGGATTCCGATCTACCGACGAGGGAACCCTAAAAAGAGAAAATCTTTTGGTCTACTTAAACTAGTTGGCATCATCTCCCGGACACTAGGTCCAGATGGAATACGTGAAGAAGAAAAGTGCCATCTATAATTTTTGCCCCACACCTTAAATTGCTTCTCAAACGAGATTTGATTGCTGTAACAATTTGTTTAGTTTGGTGTATTATGTTGTAGTTGGGGGAACAACCGGAGAGAACATGACAATGTCAGTAGCTACTAGGAAGAAGATTGTAGACCACTGGGTACAGGCGAAGAAGACGCACGGACTACACATCATGGTGCAAATAGGCGGAGCGCCTCTCCAGGATGTTCTAGAACTGGTAATAGTTTTTGATTCACGTCCTTGGTTGGTTGCCTTGGTGGTTTTATAGAGGCGCGGTCTCTAATCGATTGGCTGGATAGTCACCCACCCCATCTATTCTACCGTGGCTCGTTGTATTTCTCACTTTTTATTAGAAGTTGTCAAAATAATCGATACTACAAAAATATATTTTAAACAAAATCCTTTATGGCCTCTACACAACTGCAGGTGGTGTACAGGATACTCAGTTGTAGGTGGCCTGTTTCAGTATCCAATGTTTTTTAGGTAGGTGCTAAAATTGAAAAAAAAAAAGACAAACTTAGCTATTCTTTTATCTTTAGGTTAGTCCTCTCTAAGCACGCCATATTCACAGAATCCTCAAATTAAATCGAAAAGATGTATGGTTTTCACCTTTTCTTGAATATTTTTGAACATTTGAAGTTTTCTTTTTTAGAGGAATTGAAAATGCGTGGGATCAGATACATTTTCCGTTGAATATTCTTAAACACGTCCAATGGCCCTGCCTGAAAAAGTAAAGCAATTTACAATGTCGTACATTTGTCGAAATCGAATTTTAATAAAAACGTAAATAGTTATAAACAAAAGTTCCTTATGTAACTATTTTCTCCAACAAACAACAAAGCCTTTATCATGTTTTTAAAGATAAAGGCTGACAAACGAGATAAATATCAACGAGCGCAGTTTTGTAAACAATCAATTATGTATTAAGACATTATGTCATCAACAAACTGATAAAAGGACGTAGATACGGGAGTTAGTGTTCCCGCGCACTAGTGCCGTCTCAGTCTGACGGGCGGCTACACCGCGCGATCTGCGAGGCGGCTACACGATGTGACACACTTCTCGGTTGAACTTACACCGTATTCTGTGTACATCGCCTTGAACCGACTGAGGAGTTGAAACCTTACATATAGTAACACAGTTATAACAGATGACTGACAGAACGACTCACTCACACACCACATACGAATAAAGACCCGGGTTCATATCCGTAAGATGATGGAGTAAATATAAACGCGATCCTTAGAGAGCTCTAATAATATCATCATGATCACGGTTTCTGCTGATTTCGAGCGCGAATCAAACACCGCCGTTCTGGGGGGGGGGGGGGGGGGGGGGGTGAGGAGCTGGATTCACCTATGAGCTGTATCGACTTGGATACGCCTTTGTATGTGTGGTTTGTTTCAGTGTCGCGCAATATCCACTTGTGAACGAAGTACGTCACGCTTACGATTAATAATTCCACCATCATTTTGTTCCAATCCCTGTCAATCGGCAATATTATATATAATATATAAGATTAGTTCTTAAGTTTTTCGTGTCACCAGACGTTTTGTCTTTCAGGCGAGCTACTGTGATAAGAACGGCGCGGACTCATTGCTGACCCTCCCCGAGCTGTACTTTAAGCCCGCATCAGTCCCCGAGCTGGTCAATTACATTGACATAGTTTCGAAGGCCGCTCCGAGCCTGCCCGTGCTCTACTATCACATACCGGCTATGAGCAAAGTCGAATGTACGTATCGTTTGTGTTGCTAAGTTTTAGGTAATTTATTAGATATTTTTCTTTCGGACCTGAACTTGTGCCACCGAATTGCTATGAGTGTTCGCCGGGCGACGGGTTATTCGAAATGTACTTCACATATTATTAGTAAGAGAGGAGATGCACCATGCGTGCATTGAAGCCTAATTAGCGCACACATTATATGACGCTCACATGACACCGCCGAAAAGAGACTGCTTTGCTGTCGTGTTTTGTGCGTTTTGTAGACCATGGCGCATTACAGGGGAGGTTGAAAGGAGGGCGACGCGTCGGAATAGTAATTATGTGGATGTTCATGGGCGTTGGTAGTCACGAAAAGGCTATTATTATTTTATATTTTAATTCTTTATTATTTATATGGGGAGTATTTTAATTATTTATTATTTATATGGGGACAATTCTTCGGAACACTCCCCGTGTTCCGAAGAATTGTTCGGGACAGTACCAGCAGCGGAATGCCATCTTCGGAAATCGCGACAGAACTCGAAGTTCTACGCCCATCAACACGTTGTCCGTAAATCCATAACAGTGGCGGCGGAAAAGAGCATACCTATTCCTTAAAGGCCGGCAACGCGTCTGTAATTCACATAGTCTTGCAAATGTTTATGGGCGGCGGTAGTCACTACCCACCTACTCGTTTGCCCTCTTTTTTATAAAAAATAACATTCCATCGGCTCTTTTCGCTTGGGCATGCTATGGGCAGACGCTTCATAATTGCGCAACATGGCAAGGAACAAATACTTCACCATAATTGCATTGCTCGCAGCGGACTGTGTATCTTTTTGTTCATAAATAAATGTGACGACTATGCTGTCACGTTACGTGCCGTTAGTGTAGTCCTTTGGGGAAATGAAGGGGCAACGCAACCGCAGAACTATGCAGATGTCCGCGTCAGTAGTCAACATATGACTCCGACTACTTGTATTTGCATTGCACATCGCCGTAAAGTGACATCTTCAATGTCGCGTTTCGTGCGGTTTGTGAGTAGCCGGTGGCCCATTGGGGATGGAGGAGGGCAACCCATCGCATAGAAAATATGTGGATGTTCATGGATATCGGTAGCCGTAAAAAGACCCTGATTTCTCGTTGGCCCTCCTATTATATTTAAAAAAAAAATGCAGATCTGTGACAGTTACAATAAAACTATTCTTATGGATTTTATGGCCGTTTATTTAATTATTTAACTAGCCTGACATTTCGGAAGCTTCACAGCAACCATGTCCTGCAACCACCTGTCACCAAGTGGACTCAGATGACAGATATCCTGATATCACATATTACTAAAAGTACCTACCCGAAGAATTATAACTTTATGTTGTTCCGATTAACGCTAACAGTACTTATCATATCTTGCAGCCTGGAAGTGTTATGTTTAGTCTTTGATTTGATTATGTCTGGGGTATGCAGTGGGAGGAACCCAGCCATCTTCTCTATTGCAATGTGGATGTTTTTTTTAATAGCCTCACGGATCATCCAATCCAAGGAATCTGTGTTCTCTAGTGAGGATTTGCGCTCTATAAAACCCTTGGAAGTGGTTTTATTGTAATTAGTAACATTACCGTAAACTTTAGTCATCGATGTCTGTGATAATTGACATGAAATGCTAGTACAATGCATATTTAACATTCCAGTGCACATGCCAACATTTGTGAAGGCGGCTACGGAGCGCATACCCAACTTCAAGGGTATCAAGTTTACTTCCAATGACTTGAGTGAATGCGCCCAAGTACTGAGGGCTCTCCAAGGTGATCAGGAAGTCTTCCTTGGAGCTGATACCGTAAGTTTGGTCATAACTTCTTCTTATCTTCCCATTTATAATATTATAAAAGAGTCGCCAAATGCATGTCTGTATGTGATCGATATATTCAAAATCTACCGAACCTACTTTGCGATTTGCACTCAAGTATTGAGCGATTCCTATAGAAACTTTTAATGTATCATATAACTTGGTGCCTGTTATCAACGGGAGAATCCGGGACGGATCGCTAGTAGTATATAATGCAAGGTTTCCGAAAACTGTTCGTCTGTATGTGATCGATTTTCTCAAAATGCACTGAATAGATTTTCATGCGGTGAACTTGAGTAGAGCAATTCTCGAGGATGGTTTTAGCTTGTAATTTGGCCCCTGTTATTCACGGACACAGCCGAACAGCTGTATACTCGAAGCAACGGAAATCGATAAAATCTGAAGTTGTACTCCCGTAGTTGTACTCCCGTAGTTGTACTCCCGTAGTTGAAGGTATGATGATGATGATAATTACAGTAATGATAATGTCAAAAATGAGTAATGATAATGCCCTTAAAAGTGTAAAAAAGTTAAAAGTGTAAAAAGTGATTTGAGGATAAATTTGAAAAAAAAATAAGACTAATTAGCGTTGATTTACGAGAAAATATACAACTGCTGAGTCCGACACACCCTTCCGGCTCACCCAGGGTCGGTTGGATGGCGCATAAATGCATTTTCCCTGCGTTGTCGCGATTTGTGCGGTTTGTGAGTAGCCGGTGACCCCTTGGGGGGAGGTGAAAAGGGCAACGTCCTTCATAATAATGCTGATGTCGGTGAATCGATCCAACGATCGATCGATAATAATCGGTAGTCGTTGAAAGGATTCTCGTTTGTCCCCCTATACTATAAAAAAAACATCTAAATATTAATCCACATAAGGCTGGCGCGAACTAAAAAAATCTTTTTTGTGATAAATTGACTAATTTATTGAGGAAAACTGTAGACTATGAACCATGACGTTACGACCAATAGAACCGCAGTTACGCGGGCAAAACCGCGGGTGATGATAGTAATATATATTTTCAACATTGTTCTAGTTGCTGGCTCCAGCTGCGCTTCTAGGTGTGAAGTCTAGTATAGGAACGACATTCAACTTGTTCCCGAAGCTAGCCAAGAGTATACTGGACGCGGTAGAAGAGGGGAATATTGAAAAGGCGCGGAATTTGCAGGAGCAACTCTCGTTGGCTATCGAAGCGCATACGCCTGAAGGTAATAGTTCCGACACACGTCCGGACTTACTCCTTAAAAAGGAACATGATTTTGATGTTGAAGGGTGAAGATATTTAAGCGCGGTAAAGTGCTGCTGTTACGCTTGTTTGTATGGTGGCTCCTTTACACGATTTCATGCCGCATACGCGTCTTACATCGTGTCTCAAGGAGTTACATCAATCTAACTGAATAAGGGGACAAATGGTAGATCGGATTCTTTCGTTGATCACCGACGGTCATAGCATTATTGTCATGCGGACGTGTTTCCATCCTTTCCTCCTCGCTCCATTGAGCCGTTTAATTTCGATATTCAGAAAGAAATAAACCTTACACGGGAGAATCGGTAAGCACAACAAATAAAGGATCCAAATTCTATAGTATGTTATATTAGACTATGTATAGTAGAGCCAAGGTGCATTGCACCCGAATAGGGCCACACTCGCTCACAACAAACTGCTGCAAAGTGATAAATATTCTTTCGCCCTTCGTTCGGCTTGTGTTCGGCTAGTGACTAGCCGGTGGCCCATTGGGGCATGACTTGAAGACAGGTCATATCTGCATGTGAGGATATTAATGGGCGCAGATAGTCATCAATTGGCTTCGACTGCTCGTTTGCCCTTCTATGTCATTTGTTTTTAATTAGGTTGGTTCTATCTCCTTTGCAGGACCATGGGTGCCTATAATGAAAGTGGGAATGGAAATCGCCACAGGCATTAAGGTCGGACCTCCAGCCTTGCCTCAAATGCCGCTTTCATCAGAGGCTGCACAAAGAATCGCACAGAAACTGAAAAATCTCAAATTGGCCTAAAACACTCAAATAATGTCTAAGTTTACGCGAATGCTATTCATTACATTGAAACTATTTTACGGATTCTATCGCGGTTTATTCAAATCTATAAAAGTAGTTTTATTGTACATATTCAAATAAACCAACACAAGGTAAACTAAGTCTGTAAAGGAAATCGGTTTATTACTTCCATTTACCTCTGGCGATAAAATGACAAGACATGAAATCAGGTGATAACGACTAAAGAGTTTGTCTAAACGTTGACCTCGGGAATTAGCTGTCTGATTGGCAAAACTCTTTTGTTAGTGGCAATGCCATGCTACAATGCAGCAGAATTGGGACGGCACGACCGGGGAGATGCCACTCACTCACATAATACCGACGTAAAGTGACATCTTCGGTGTCGCGTTTCGTGCGTCTACTCACAAACCACAAGAAAATTGAGAGGGAGGTAAAAAGGAGGGTAACGCATCGGCATAGTAAAACTTTCGGTAGTATCCCATTTAGCAGGGTTACCATCACACTGACCAATAGGAGACGAGTGAAATCACTAGACGCTGCTAGAAATATAAACTTGTTTTAACTGCCTTCGACCTTAACAAATTACACAGTAAGACCTTCCTCGGGCGTCGCTCTATCCATATATCTCTATATTCTATAGTCAGAACCTCATGAAAATCCGTTTAGTAGATTTTGAGAATATCGACCACATACGCACGGTTGCTTTTGGGGACTTCATATTATGATTTCTTTATATTTTATTTTTATTGAGTCACAAATGTAACATCATAACAGACAATCCCCAATAATATGTATAGATAATAAGGAAAGAAAGGTTCTCGAGTGGCGAGAGTAGGCTTAGAGTACGATTACGCCAAATCTGCTATTTAATAATATTCTATGTCGTATCTAATACAATAATTAAAAAGAGAGAAAACTAGCGATGACAAATCTTCAGCGTGAATTAGATCGAACTTGATACAAACCCACTACAACAGAACTGTCTTAATACGATTATCTTTAGTGTGTTTGGACAAGCTTCATTACAAACAAATTAAGGCAATGTCAATTATCAGCCGAACGAAGCTGCGGGCACAGCTAGTACCTAACTAAATAGATATACGTAATAGTCAGTTTGGACTGTTAGTGGTAAATGTTATCCATGAAACGAAGCTATTTGATACTCCGTATATCGATCATGTAACATTAACCTGGAGTTCAGGTATTTCTATTTTAGTCCTGTCAACTTTGACCTCAATCCCTGGGTTGAGCTGGCACCGCGACTGCGCAATGCTCATAGAAATGGTACATTCCTGTCGACAGATGTTCTACAATATTATCTCATGTAATTTTATATAAACCTATGAAGTTTGAGATGCGTAAGAGCGTTTCAGTATACAAAATTTTTTGTTAATTTATTTTATTTTCCTAATTCAACTTCTGGCTTAAACTATTTGTACAATTTTGTTACTTTGATGGTAATTTGTTTGTGGGTTGTTCATGAATTACGCGCGGCATTTCAGGGTAGGGGTCAACACTACTCTCACCAAATCTCATGTCGTGGAACCAAATTACCAAAATCACCACGGGAGACGAAGACGTCAACGAAAGGGTTTTATACTGTCTTTCTTGCGTTGCGTTTCTTTCGACATAAAAGAATGCCTAAATAAAAAAAAATGTGGCAGGATGTAGGTACTGAGGACGACCAAGATGGGCATACCATGATCGGATTGACCGTGTACTGTGCGAAGGTGGTGTACACAGTCTTCTTGCGTTGCGTTTCTTTCGACATAAAAGAATGCCTAAATAAAAAAAATGTGGCAGGATGTAGGTACTGAGGACGACCAAGATGGGCATACCATGATCGGATTGACCGTGTACTGTGCGAAGGTGGTGTACACAGTCTTCGCAACCAGCGTGTCTGTGTGAAGAGGGTGATGAACGTGGAGGAGGCAAGGCAGGTATGTAAGGATCGTGATGTATGGCATTCCGATCTCTGTGTAGCTCAGCTTCCTAATGAGTAGGCACCTATTAGAGACCTGGCGTGAATATGTGTTGTTGTTGTAGAGAAAAGCTATTGGCGTAAGGTTCGGTGAGTATGGAGGGTGAGGGAAAGCGTCAGTGGTAACTTTGCGATGGAGAAAAACGATTTAACGGTCTTTGTTGAATTACATTTTGCGAGTTGCGTCATCATGTGCCTACCTTGGCAATAAACATCCGCCGTCACTGTTATGCCGTTAGGTAGGAAACTGTGATGTGCAAGTCAGGCACTGGTATAGCTATAGCCATCAGGTATCATCTTTAAATGAGTAACCTTTTATATTTAGCGGACTGTAGTCTGAGACAAATTCTTTCGAGTCTCGTCCTTGAATCTGTTTCTATCGCAGGTAACAATTTGATGTAGAATTTTGTAGCAATTCCGACTCGGCAGTGGGAAAATCATAACAATTTCTATGTAGCACGCAATGGATAATTAATTTATTGACAAGAAAGTGTTTATCCATGCATGTGTTAAGGACAGATTGATAGATTGAATTCATAAGGCTCTGAAGGCCAGAAGCTCTCCAATCAATCAGTAGAGAACAATATGGACATTATTCAACTTCAGTTATGGTGAGGTCCTTGGTGGCGTTAGGGGTTTTTTTGAAGTTATGCTTCTTTTGCGTAAGTGAAAAATTATGAGAATAACTACTTCCAATGCGCGCGCACCCCTTCAGGAAAAAGTGAAGTGAAGTTGACAATAGTCAACATTTCTAAAAAAAGTTACTGATGATTAAAATTTTCTACGTATTACATACAATGTTTTAATTGATAGTGTAGTTTTTCTAAAAGTTGAATAAGGCCGAAGATTTTTTAAAGATTTTTCTTGTTACGCTACAGAAGCATAATTTCTGATACGTGAATTCAAGTACTTAACACACACACGTTTTGTTCAGTATAGAAGGCCAATCAGAGCCTTTTTATGGCTAGTGGCGCCCATTGAAAGACACACAAATCGCACGAAACGCAACACCGATGAAGACACTTTGCGGCGGTATTATGTGAGCCAGAGTTACCTCCCCATTTCTACCTACCCAATTCCGCTGCAATGCAGCACGGTACTACTTTTTACAAAGAGGGTATCAGCTATCAAGGCGTGTTCGAAGTATACTTTTGTAAAAAGGTGGCAACATCGATACCAACAATGCATTTGTGCCCCGGAATGGTCACAGGTTATTATATCAAAAATAATAAATACTTTAATTGAATTAAAAAGAAGTAAGAAGATTAAGGCTCAATCCACACGTACGACAACCACACCACGTCGCAGCGACTAAATGTGGTCAAGCTGTGGTTACGTGTGAACAGTGTCACAGCTGAGGTTGCGTACCGACAAGATGTTTCTTTTTTCGGAGGGATCTACTACTGGTTGGCGGCGCTTGCCCAGCCTCAATAGTTCGACTGACTAGTGAAGATTTTTGTGTCTTAAGGTTTAGGGAGACGATAGGGGGACATCCCCCCCCTTCCCGCAGATGGGAAGAGATGTACCGGATTGATTGTGGGCGTACCCTATCACGACTATTTTTGGGACCGAAAAGGGGGAGGCAGTCCCCCTTACCACACTAGTGGGACGGCGCGCGCACGATGCAATGTTCCTCCTCACCCCCCCTACTGACGAGAGGGGTCGTTTTGCGCTACAAATCAGCAAAAAGCCGTATTCTTGATTTATTTATTATTATAAGAGCTCTCTAAAGTCGCTGTATTTTATTTCTACAAATCTAAGCTCTCAACTTTCGGTATCGAACCCGGGCTCGCTTCCGTAAGCGGTGTGTGAGTTTGTCATTCTGTCAGTCATATGAGTTATGTCATTAACATTATCTGTAAGGTTTACCGACAAAATGTCGATGTGGTTTTTTTTTTCCGGAGGGACCTAATACTGGTTGGCGGCGCTAGTCCAGCCTCAACAGTTCGACTGACTACGAAGACTTTTTTGGCTTCAGGTGTCTATGTGGTTACGTTGTCGCTGTCGTTGCGATAAGGTAACCACGTGGTCATGTGCAGTTATACTTCGGCTTTCCTATTCGTTCCTATTCAGGCATGCCGTGGCGATGTGGCCGATGTGCCGCCGCCGGTGGTGGCGTTGCCGTCGCGATGTGGTTACGATGTGATTGTATTACACAGGTGGTCGATAACAACGGCAAAATGTGGTACGTGTAAATTGTTATATTCGCTATCAATACAAAATATACGCCACACCACATGGCGTCGTTGTGGCTGTGGTGTGGTTGTGGTACGTGTGAACTGACCCTAAGTGACTTTATATATAAAATTCTCGTGTCACAATGTTAAGTACCTCCAAGGAAACGGCTTTACCGATTATTACGAAATTTTATATGCACTCGTATGTTCAGTATCTCTGAGAATCGGTTTCTATCTATTTATCACACCCCTAAGTGATAAGGGATGTTCACCCAACCCGGCAAAACAACGATTGCGGGATCAGCCAGTATTACATAAGCCCAAACACGAAGGTATTCCGATGTTATGTTACAGATTTTCCGTGCCCCTCATCGAGCTCCACCGACCACCACCAGACGCTAAAACAACAACACTTATTAATGCCAGTTGTAACCCGAAAATCCCTGTCCTGCTCTCCACCCCTCCATTCATTTCATTTTGATCTTTCAATACTTTTGTACGAACAATATTCAATTAACTATAAATGATTGAAAAACATACTTTTATCTGTATCACCTAGTCCTCATAACTATATATTTAAACAATGTCAATGACAATTATGTTAGGCATTAGTGGGTGTGTCAGTATAGATGTTTACCGTCTTCTCACTCCTTATCAATATTTACCTCATCGCTAACACAACTAGCTTTAATTTTTTTTTATCACCCATTTCACTTGTTTTTCTCCTAGACTCAGAGAACCCCTAGGTTGGAAAACTGAAATTACCCATGCTACTTTGGGCCTAAGTGAACTATCTACAGAAGTATTTAAAATTGAAAATTTCGACATTACCAATTTTATCGAATTTCACTTATCAACTTTGTTTTAGAATAGATAAAATTGTAATACAGTACACATGTACGCATATAATTAACTAAACATTAGGTACAAGTTCAGAAGAGGTCATCGCGCTGGCACCGAACTGAGACGTCTAGCTGAAACTCTTGTTACACTTATTCATAATGCATTGATTATTTATTCTAGATGAGGTGCTTTGAGCGTTGTACTCTGCACTAACGAAGTATATTATTCCCAGTGTTTTGTTTAGTGTCGACATAAAACAACACACAACACAAGCTGTTTTTTCTTTTTGCATTGCATTTGCATTTTAAAATGAAAATAGATCTAAGATGAATGTTAATGCGTTAAAGAAATGCTATGTTGCACAATCTCGCTCACTCCCCGCGTATCTGTAGTCTGTACACTGAAGTGTGAAACGTGGTTTAGTACACATTCAATCTACAAGCCAGCATGTTGTGGCCAATTTGAAATTTCAAATTTCGTGTTCGTTATTTAAAAATAAATAGTGCACATTAGTGTTTTGCATCTTAAAATAGATAACTATTTATCGTGTTGTGTGTAATTATGATTTACTTCTAGTTCGCTATAATAAAATAAATAGTTCAATTAATAAATAATTAAGAAAAATGCCTATAACGAATGGCGCAGAGGCGAATGGCCACGATAGTAATGGTTATTCCGAACTAAACGGAGAAGGTACTGTAACGAAAGTGGCGGCAAAGGTGCAGAAGGCGAGGAGTTTTATGGAACTGTCCTTAAGTTCCGCGAACTCCCTGAGGAGTTTCGGTAGGAATGACAGGCGAGTGTTGGTAATTTATACCGGTGGCACTATCGGCATGGTGAAAAACAAAAACGGCGGTAAGTTGACGTTCAAACAGCTTTTACACGGAAGCGGCTAGTGGCAGTATTCTGACCGAAACTTGTAACTTTTGCGACACAATCTAATATATATAATTCTACCGGTTATTGTGGTCTCATAACAGTAGTGCAATTGCTATTGTGCAGAGGTCACCTGAAGGTCCATCAACTTGTTATTACATACGAGGAGGGCAAGCTACTGATCGACGGGTGATGACTACTGCCCACAGGTATATTTTACACCGCAAGTGCTCCTTTAATCGATGTCTACTTTACAGTTCTCTAACTCTGGAACTCTCCGAGACCTCTTTATACCGTACGATTTACGGCAACGTAGGTGAGACTCCATGCTAACGATTTATGAGACAATTATTCCATTACGCTATTCTTAAATAGTATAGGGGGACAAACGAGAAATCAGAGCCGTTTTACGAATACCGACGCCCGTGAACATCAGCATAATTACCATGCCAATGCCTTCCCCATCTTTTCACCTCCCCCCCCTCCCCCCTGTTACTTACAAACCACACGAAACGCGAACCGTAGATGTCTAGTTTCGTGAGCGAGAGGCACATCCCCGGTCGAGCTAACCCAAGTCCGCTGCAATACAGCATGGCAATAATAATACTGAACTGATAAGTCGAGACAAAATTTACTATCATCATCAGATGCTTCAGGCTTGAGTGCATTGTTTACAGCAGATGAAAACAAAACTGTTTTATTAATTTACTCATTGCAGGTATATTAGTTTATATTGCACTACTATCGATATTTTCTATCGAATCTTTCGACTGCTTGTCCAAACTAATTTCTCTTCAGATTATCGAAAGTGTAACAAAAGAAAGTCCCATTTTTTTAGTGTTCCATAGCACACGATTAATTTACTTATGAAATAAATATAGTTTATTTCATAAGTAATTTCTCATTAAAATTTATTTTTATTTATACTCGCTAGCTTGAATGAAATTGCTTTCATTTAGATCATAATGTAAAATTGACATTTATCATCTTGAAGAGCGTACATAATGGCGTCATTCTTCGACCAATAGGAGTGGCTGTACTTGGTTATAAATATAAACATAAGATATAATTTGATGGTAACTAAACGAAGTAAATAACTTATCTACGTCACGATTTCTTTCTAAATATGATGCATTAAGTCTTTCTAAATATGGAGCAAATGTCGGTTAAATCAGGACAAAATCCTAGTTGATGCTAGAATTCGCTTTTACAAAAATTACGCGCCAAAGTTGCCCAGATTGTTCTTGCTGTAAGTTAGCCACAGCTCTTATGGGGACCACACTCATGACCTATGGGTCAGAGGTATGCCTCTGGATAGGTTATGGCAGAAAACTGTACTGTCACTACGACAATTAAAATTTATTTATGTTTATGATCTAAATGAGTTCATGGCCTAGGACATTTACGTATGAGATGCGTAAATATCCTGGGTCATGAAATACGAATGATTAAAGAACGCTACATATCTACGTCTAACCGTTCCATCGGGAGTAGAGGCGAACATAAGTAGATGACAACTGAGTTGATGACCACGTCATCTCAGTTGACGACCACGTCATCTCAGTTGAAGACCACGTCATCTCAGCTGACGACCACGTCATCTCAGCTGACGACCACGTCATCACAGCTGACGACCACGTCAATGACGAATCTTTGGCGTGCTTGGCGTGGACCATGCGATGGGATTGCATGGTCCTAATGTCGTTACAAGGTTTCATTTTTTAAGAAGCTCTGTTACTTCCGTGACCTATTGTCACTGAGATACCCCGGAAAAGTAGTCCAACGTTTATGATTGCATGTATTCGAGACAATGTCACAAAGTATGGAAGTAATCGATAAAACCAGTTCTGTAAGGATATTGTAGCGATAATAACTGGTATGGTCCCTTATCTGACTCTAAATTACCGTGACAAAGTCTCGCCAGTCTTACAAACATTGTTCAATAAGTATTCTACACGCTCTATTAATTTCTTCATATCAGAGTTCTATAACACTCAATTTGTCAATACTACTTTATAGATATGTTCAATGCCTTTACTATATACATTATCTAAATCACTTGTTACTAAACACATTATGGATTAATTCTCACAATGCATATTTTCTCTTAAGTAGCGAGCCTTCGGCAATAAAAAATAACATTTTTGAAAATAAATTTGTTCTTTTATCCCTGCGACGATAATGGGTATTATTAAACTATGAGATGCGCAATAATTTGTGTATGGTTTTAGAGTGTTTGTAGAAAACATCATCACAAGAACATCTGTAGGAGGTCCTGCGATACTGTACAGGAGAGGTAGTGCCATGCATGGTGCATGACACTACATCCCCCTTTGCAACGGAATTGCACCGACACGACCGGGGAGGTACCTTTTGCTCAATTGATACCGCCGTAAAGTGACACCTACGATGTCGCGTTTGTGAGTAGCCGGTGGCCCATTGTGGGGGAGGCGAAAAGGAGGGCAACGCATCGGCATGATTATGCCGATGTTCATGGGCGTCGGTAGTCGTTGAAACGCTCCGATTGATCGTTTATCGCCCTATACTATGAAAAAACAAATGCTGGAAGCTAATATCGCTATCAGAGTAACAACTCGCTTAGATAATAATGCTTAAGGGACGTAAAATGAATTGCAAGAAAGTACTACAGACCACACGTAGTAAGAGTAACTTGGTACTTCGTCCGTGTTTTCAAAATTATATAACAAATTTTCATAATATCGCCCCTTTCATAAAAATTATATTTTTTCGTGTTCAAGTATTTCTTCCTTTACATGTGGGACACTTGACAGATATTTTAAATCAGTTTAATTTTTATATGTTGGTTTAATATTTACATCTCTTCAGTATACCAAAATGCAAATAAGTTTTTTATTCGGAATTCCGCTGTAGTACAACATGACGGGCCGACATGACCGGGGAGGTACCTCTCGCTCACATGACACCGCCGTGACAACTTCGTTGTCGCGTTTCGTGTAGTTTGCGAGTAGCCGGTGGGCCATTGGAGGGGAAAAGTAAATATAGGACACATACCGGCATAATAATTATATGGATGTTTATGAGCGCCAGTAGTTATCAAAGGCTCGAATTGTTGGATTATCTTCCTATGAAATAAAAAATATTACACTACCAACATTTTAGCAAACGTGCTTAGAAGCTGATAATTTAGGATTATCCAATGTCAACAATATCACACTCACACACACACACACACAGGTCAAATGGATTATTGATAACCTTCTTTTGAGGTCGGTTGTAGATTTTCTCATGACGTAACAATGTTATATAATGCTAATAAACACGGAAGATAGAGAAAGAACGGACTTGATCCTTAGACTTGCAGGAATTTTAATCAATTATTTATTGTCCGCTATTCTACATTGAACTCTAGTCTCTATCAACAAACGTCCGTCTATCAGCACGTTTTATTGAATTTCTCTTAGTTACCATGCAGATTTATTTAAGTGACTCAAAATATCATTATGGATTGATTAACAAAAACATAAACAGTCAGCGTCTTAAAACCTTCACTCTATAAGATGTAATTGCACATGTTAAATAATGCACTTTATACTTTCATTATTAAATGATCTAATACAATCACGGATGCCTAAGGATTACTGCTCATTATGAAATGTATCATGTATTTTAGTAAATCATTGTAAGTCAATATTGATTTTTGAAAATAAAATTGTTTAAGGATATTTTCAAGATTGTTGGATCCACAACTCGTCGCTGTTATCTTGGAAATAAAATGAGATGATGATTTTTACGGTAACCGGCATGTTTGATATTAGTCACAAAAAAAAATGTAAAACATTTTTTTGCAAATTCAATTAACCGTAACTTTAGTCCAATTAAGCTGGGCCAAATAAACAACATTAACAGATTTTTTAAACGAAAATGAATCCAAACTTGTGCACGCATTTCCCTGTTTATTCAAGTTAACAAGGGCAAGAGACATTCCTCAAAAAGAGCGTCCTCTTTCATTACTGTCGTTCAGGGGATGCATCTACTGCCTACATCACTTTGTATGACGCAGCTTAGCATTAGATAAAGAACTCTCCGTGTCGGCCTCGACATGCGACAAGAGTTTATTCCAAACGAATATGATTTCAGAATCATATTCACCTTAGGATGAAAGGTACTCCAGACACATCGCGCGGTAAAACTTTACTCGATTGTTAACGACATTTTTTAACACCATAGAGATTATGTAGTTTCGTAAGGAGTTAGTCCTATAATGATTCATCAGGTCTGTGACAATTTGAAGTGTTTTAACGCCGTGTAGATTGTAACTCCCAACAAAACGGGTTTATCTGAAAGAGCAAGGCACGGAAAAGGCATATACTTGATGAAAGTGCGTATGTAATTCTGAGGTAAGTGATGAAAGAGCCAATAAAGTCCAACGGGCATGATTTGCGTCATGCCCGTAAGGATATCCTAATCCGTAAGGGCGGTAATTCATCTTAGTCGTTCCTGATTGATAGAGTTTTCGATTATAAAAATTACGTTTTAATTCTTCGGCCAGAGAAATCTTATATTTTTTTCAAAGAAAGCAAGAACATTACATTTGGACATTTTGCAGTTCATTACGCGGAAGCACATATAAGGTACCTCATAGGTAAAGCAGGAGAATTAAAAAAAATAAGATCCAGTTTTATAATGACAAATAGTCAGGTTACATAGCTTTTTTTTTGTTCACGCGGGGAAACGCATTTACGCGCCTTCACCTGTCTGACGCAGTGGTGTGTGGGGCTGGCGGCTCATTATAGTGCCGGATAACCACAAAAACCACCGCGAGTGGCATCAGTGCGGCCTTGGGTGAGGTGCCCCGGAACAACAAATCATCAGGGCTCAGCCCCCTGAGGGACCAGGCCCATTCTCAGACCTACCGAGTATGCATATAAAGTTTGGTAAAATCGTTGAAGAAGTTTCGGAGGAGTAGGAAAACTAACATTGTGACACGAGAATTTTTTGTATAAGATAAGATCTAAATATTATGTTTGTAATTAAATACTATCTTATGTGCACCGTAATATGGCCGTAGTTTTATAATCATTTCCTTATTAAAGGTCTGTTGCAAGAGATTTCTCTATGGAATAGGAAGAGATTACACTATGGATTAAGCTGTACATTTGTACCTGCCGTTTGTTGTGTCTCGTGTTAATAAATTAGTTTTTTCCCCATGTACATATATTGTTATAAACTGACAAAGCGGTCACATTCCTTTTGTGTGTTTAGAAATTAATTATTTGAATGAATAATGGTTCAAAATATTGAGTCTGTACACCACCCGCTACCACTCAGCTCCGGTGGCAGAGTATCAGTCTTAATTTTGAACTTTGTCAAAGAAAGTAATATGTACTGCGCCAATAATAATGGTTGCGTAACAGGTTGCGTAATGGAATTATCGTCTATGTTAAATTTAAACGCAATTGACGTAAGATAAGTGACGCAAAGGCTAGGATGACAATAATTTATGTTGAAAAAATTCTGCAGCGGCGGACTTTGTTTTTTTTTATATTTTCGTAAGACGATCACCGTTTAGGAGCCGATCCTGGATGGATGCGAGTAGCAGGAGATCGGTCGTCTTGGCATTCATTGAGAGAGACCTATGTCCAGCAGTGGAATGATAAGGGCTGATAATGATGATGATGATGAAGTAGTGCCATGCGGCATTGCAACGGAATGCTGGCACGACCAGGGATGTGCCCATCGCTCTTATGATACCGACGTAAGGTGACATCTCCGGTGTCGCGTTTCGTGCAGTTTGTCAATAGTAGGTGGCCCACTGGGGGGAAGTTAAAAGGAGGGCAACACATCGGCATAGTAATTATGATGGTGTTCATCGGCATAGTTAGTTCCGATTGCTGATTCGTCCCACTATACTGTAATAAAAAATATATAGAGCTTTGTCGCTAAGCGATAATGTCGCCCTGTGAACGAAGCAGATATATTCATAAAAGATATATAGAACTTTGTCGCTAAGCGATAACGTCTACCTGTGAACGAAGCAGATATATTCATAAAAATATATAGAACTTTGTCGCTAAGCGATAATGTAT
>JAFELO010000506.1:241266-273769 GCA_017140195.1 Eumaeus atala
ATGTATTCATAAAAACAACTAATAAAAGTAAACAATAAAATACCACGATGCACATAATTAAATTTCATTCAGGTTCCATAACGTTTTGGGCCCTGTTTCGATTTCTGATCGATGGCTCCAAATATTTTTCCACCTCTGAAAGCGTGCGCCTTCGGCCAAGCCCTCACATGCCTAAGGGGCAGTCCGGCACAGCATGTCAAGGGGTAAACGTAAAAGCGAACACAAAACAAAAACACACAAAGGAAAATATTGTGGCCATTGAGTACGACCTTGCTTTGAAATTTTCCGCATATTCATAGCTACGTTTATTTTTACTCTGTATTTGTCTAACGCTACATTAATCAAGTGCAGTGTCAGGCAAATTTCGTTCGTTATAAAACTAATTCTGCAGTCATTATTACATTACATTCATCGGTTATGACGCTCAGATGGCGCATCTTAAATTGATAAAAAATATCTGTCTTCTTATATATAAACCAAGTCCCCAAAGACTCTCTGTTTGTGACCGATTTCCTCAAAAGTCTACTGAACTGATTTCGTTCTCGAGAGAGTTCCCTAGGAAGGTTCAAGGTCATTATTTTTCGTCCTAGAGTAGAGCAATCCCCTAGGAAGGTTTCAGGTTACAATTAGGGCCCTAGTTATTCACGTGCGAATCGCTAGTTAAATATATTTCTATTGTCCAAGTACACAAGCCCGTTCCTACACGGCGGTATACACACAGTAGCAAAAGTCCACAGGTATTATTATTATTATTGACAAGGTCCAACAATGGAAAATTATAAAAGGGTAGCACAATATGCATAGAATAAATCAAATATATAGTAATTAAGAAATATACGTGAAAGCAATTTTATTCAGAGGTAGTGCCGTGCTGCCTTGCAGTGGAATTGGGCCGACACGACCGGAGGTACCTCTCGCTCACATGACACCGTTGTAAAGTGACGGCGTCGTTGGCGCATTTTGTGCTGTTTGTGAATAGCCGGTGGTCCATTGGAGGAGGAGAGGAGGGCAACGCATCCGCATAGCAATTATGCGGATGTTTGAGGGTGTCGGTAGTCATCAGAAGACTTCCGACTGCTCGTTTGTCCCCTAATATAGAAAAATGTTTTTGCAATGTCTTGCACACACTTGGATTGCACTTCGGAGTGTATTATTAATAAAATACTAGCACCACTGGAGTCAACCAAATTGCATTTCACGAATTGCTGTGCACTTGTCAGAGAAAGTATGTACTTATCTATAAATTTGCTTTCTCGGCGCAATTACACTATAATTGACAAAGTCATTACACGGGCACGACATTTTATATCTCGCTTACACGGTCCTTGAATTATTTCTTGTCTTTTTGACATTTACACCACAACAAACTTAGGGAGACGAAAGAAGAGAACTGCGAAGTGATTCCAGTTCCCGTACTCCCCAGGGAACGCGGAGACAGCATACGTTGAAGAAAAGAGAGAGTAGCCTGTTATAGGAAGAGCAGACAAAACATTAGCAGGAGGAGGCGCTGTTGCAAACGGGGCAAGGGGCGAGGATGGGATCCTCACCCCATTGCACTGTCCCAAAGTAGGTGGGGTTGTCCAGTGGTGCGGGGCGAGCCTGCTGTGTAGGAGGCGTCGGTCCGTTAGGGGACTGACTAGCCGTTTAAGTGCCCTCATGGTTTGTTATTCCGGGGCACCACACCAAAGGCGGCACTGATGGTACTCGCGGTGGTTTTGTGGGTGTTCGGCACTTCAGTGTAACGCAATTGATCACGGCTATATACAAACTTTTCTCACTTAAATACATTCAGAATATCGTTATATTTTGAGTACGTAGTGACCTACGGTGAAGGAAAAAAAACGTAAGGAAACCCTTATTCCTGTATTAGAATTCGACCTAATCAAGATTTGGGGCTGGTTTCCCTGGTAGGTTGCCTGCCAAATTCCCTAGATGAGGTAGCTGACCACTATATCATCTGATATAGAAACGGGACAAGGCTGAGACGAAAATATATATAACGCATACGTAAACATCCATAACCTAGGCGGGATTTGAACCCGCGACTTCGGAGGTAACACGCGGATGAACCAAATGAAACAGGGGCTTTTAACAAATTTCCTATCTATGTTTGTTGTTCATTTTCAGTGCTCATACCACAGAAGGGTGCTTTTGAAAACTTAATAAGGGCATATCCACAACTGCACGATAACACGTTTTGGCGTCAGAGATTATGCGAACCAGACTTTGATACTTCGTTGCTGTCATTACCAGGTTAGTTTTATGGTTCCGTAACTCTAAAGGAAAAACGGATCATTCGTTGTCCGTCTGTCCGAGTCGAGTCCTTTTTCTCAGGAGTGCGTAGGATTAAGCTGAAATTCGTGTACATTAGAGAAACACTATATTTTGTGGCATAGAAAAAAAAAACACGATAAATGAACGGAAATAAATGGTACAGCCGTTTTTGCGCATATTTTCTATGCGAGCGTTGACCAAATTTCAATCATGATTACCTAAGAGTTGACAAGATCACATTCTAGCTCTAACATCAGACCATAGATGTAATCTAGATCCTTCTCAAGACAAAAGTGAACCACAGTGAGTCCACAGACCATGAAGTGCTCATATTTTAACATGCAATTCTTTAGGCTATCTTCCCACATCATATACTGGATGTCATCTATATCGAAAGTTATGTGAAATGAAATGCAAATCTGTGTTTCTGAAATGAAACGTGGGAAAGAGAATTAAGCGACGTAAGGACTTGAAAATAATTAAATTATAAAGCGTTGATCGATAGTTTTCCCTCGTCATATTTTTTCATACTGCGGGCCTTAACTTTTTTCATAACGATCAACCTACAAAACGACACTACAAACTTATATGTGTGGCTTATTTCATACAAAATGAGCAGAGACTTATAACTTTGTAGTTTGTCAACTCTTATAAGCCTCATGTTGACACGGAACCCCACGTCCTGTCCGGATTTACCCGGTTTTTATTTTAATCACCTATTATTACTCATAGGACAGACCAATTTAGTTCAATCCTGCATCGCTATAGCGAATTACTTCCTCCCGTGTCGATTATGAAGAATCCATTGTCATGTCAGATGATTATGATTTTTCAGAGGCCAAAGATTTTGACATGAGGGTTTTCTACAAAATATACGAGTATGAAAATCTCTTGGATTCCTCAAATATGACTGAAGTAGAGTGGATCAAAATAGCCGAAGATATTATGGTGAGTCTCTTAATGGATTAATTGGTTTGACAGACACAAAAAAAGTTATAGGAATTCAAGACGTACAAATCGGTTCGCACTTTCACTTGCGTAGCTCCGCACCTATAAGTCGAAGCGTTATGGTATATATCATATAGCCTTCCTCGATAGAGTGACTATTGAACACAAAAATAATTGTTCCATTCGGGCCAGTGATTCCCGAGTTTAGCGCGTTCAAACAAACAAACTCTTCAGCATTATATTATTAGTATAGATTCAGTCTCAAGCATTTAGCTCGCCAATTAGCTGAAACTAGCGAAGTTCTTTGGAGTCAGATTTTTTTAAATTAAGTTTTTAATATCGCTGTTTTCTACTAGCTCACCCGATTTGGACGGTCCATATATTTTTAACACTAAGTAATCAATTTAAATAAATCTTATGAATGAAAGAAATCAATCCAATAGTTTTCAAGTATTGATGTCTTAAGTTTACGCGAATGTTAAACATTACAATATAATCCGTAAAAGTAGTTTTATTGTAATACAGAAATGTATCTTTTCTTTTTATAATATTAACGTATATTATGATAAAAAATTTGGTAATACTAATTAATGTCTAATGTTTTTCGCTGTGAACATTTTTTTGTTCAACTGAACTCTGGGCTGACTAAAAAGCCTTGGGTTTGTGTACGTACATATACTCTACTCGCGAAAAATCAATTGTGAACTATATAATCGTAGGGGTTAGCAGGACGATGATCTTCTTCGCCCCCAATGGGCCACCATCTGCTCACAAACCGCACGAAACGCGACACTGAGGATGTCACTTGGTGACATCCCGCCTATGCGCACGGGGCAAGGGGCGAGGATGGGAACCTCACCCCATCGCACTGTCCCAAAGTTAGTGGAGTTGTCCTGTGGTGTGGGACAACTCCATCTGTGGAGGTGGCGTCGGTCCCTTCGGGGGCTGACTAGCCGTCGAGGTGCCCTGATAATTATTGTTCCGGGGCACTCGCGGTGGTTTTCGTGTGTATTCGGCACAATATTGTGCCGCGAGCCCCACACTCCACTGGACCCCACCCAGGGCCGGTGAAGCTATACAATAAAAAAAGTCAAAACCGTCCAATAGTTCAGTAGCTTAGCGTTTACAAACAGACAAACATACAATACTAACAAACAAACCGATATTTTTTTTTCTTAAAATTTTTGTCTACTGCTGTTCCCAGATCACCCTATTTTTTTTTGTAAAATATTTTACGTACAGACACTATTTTTACTGTCTTACTAGCTGACTTCGCAAACGTTGTTTTTCCGAGTTTGGCGAACAACTCTTATTCATTCAGGACTGTGAAAACTAGATAGCAACCGATTCTCGAACATACTGAACGTGCACATAAATTTGGTAAAAATCAGTAAAGCCGTTTCGGGGTGCGTCAGGTAACTAACATTAAAACACGATAATTTCATATATAAGATTACATATATGTACTAAATACCTGGGTTTATGTCCTCTTCACATATCCAGGGTATTTAGTAATAACACTACGTAAGCCAAGTCCCGGACTTGGCTTACGTAGTGTTACAAGTCCACAGATGTTATAATACATTATTATTGTTACAGAAATTTTACGAAGCTTACGATGGATTTGTTGTTCTTCATGGCACCGACACTCTCTCCTACACAGCCTCGGCGTTGTCATTTATGTTCGAAAACATTGGCAAACCCATCGTATTCACCGGATCACAGGTAAAATATTTCAATAGTAAATAATTCCATGAGTATTTCGATAAAAGAAATGACTACGTTATATTATTACTTCACAAGTTGTTAGTGAATGGAGACTAGCGATGCTGATGACCGCAATTTATATACGTACAGGGTGCTTTATAATTAAAATAATGTATTTATATACGTACAGGGTGCTTTATAATTAAAATAATGTATTTGAACTTGTTAGAACATTGTTTTGTGTTGGATTATTGAAAGGACATTAAGTGCTGGGAAATATGTCCATAACTTCTGGGACATATATACCACCCCCCCCCCCCCCCCCCCACTAGTATGCTCACGATGAATAGGATAATAATACGGGAATATAGGAATATTCTCGTTGTTTAATTTTTTTATTGATTTATTTTATTATATTACAGATTCCCATATTTGAGCCTAGAAGCGACGGAGCGGACAATTTTGTTTCCTCGCTACTGATCGCGGGTTGCTTGAATATACCCGAGGTGACGGTCTACTTTGCAGGAAAACTATTCCGAGGCAACAGGTGAAGGATAAAACTTGGAATAGTCCTAAGTTTAGTTTGAATTTGGGGGTTGTTTATTATTGAGAATAGAGAAATAGAATAAAAATAGATTTATTCAATGCTTCACATACAAATAAGAGATATAATACATAAAGCACATAGAAAAAAAACTGTTTCATTCAAAAATTTCAGTGCATGTAGCCTATGAATTGTAAATGTGAGGAGAAGGATGCCACTAGACTCCTGTCGGAGAACTTGGCTTCACCGGCACCGATTTTCAGTGACATCCTAAGGTAAGACGGAAGGCAATTTAAACGGGACAAAACTCTCCCTCCAAACAGTTTCGGTATTGTTACAATAAAGTCTAGTAGAATGAAATGCAATTATAATGTAACTTGTGTACTTCAGACAAGACGAAAGATCATCAGACCCACTGAGTGTGTTTCGCCGGTTCTTCTCAGTTGACGGTTATGGTGTTGTTTTGATTTTTGTGAGTGACGTTTCACGAATTACAATCAGTAGGAACATGTAATCAGCCTATAGCTGTCCACTGTTGAATCAACATTCCGAGTAGGATAGAATATAAATAAATTGATGTCTTAAGTTTACGCGAATGTTAGTCATTACAATGAAATTACTTTTACGGATTTTATCACAAACCGCGATAAAATCCGTAAAAGCAGTTTCATTGTAAGATAAATAAATGTTTAGTTATTTATGTTTCACGACCGGCTGGCTCAGTTGGTAACGTTATCTGCGTGTTACACCAGAGGTCGTGAGTTCGAATCCTGCCCAGGTCATGGATGTTTATATATGAATTATATGTATTTCTATAATGAAAATCTTAAATAAACAACGTTCACCCGAAAACCCGAGCAAGGCTAAGTTGTGTTGGTTCTTATAAAAATTAAAAGAAAAACTACCTCATGTAGTTTTAAAATGACAGCGACTTTTTAAAACTTGACATCCTGTGATGGGTTTACGTCCATTGTGTTCTTAGGTAATGCTCCTACAAATTCTAATTCATAATTTGCACAAAACTTCCTTGTAATTGTAGAAAATATCCGTTTTATGCCCAACTATGATATGAAAATTACTTCATCACTCGGCTTTAACAGTCTGTATTGAAAAAAAATTAAGTATGCTATTTCGGAAAGTGACCTTAAAAGTTGGCGCATCTAATGGGCTTTCCAAAACGGTATAATACTTACTAAATTATTTCTTAGAGGACGCGGTTATTTTTCTTTTCCTTAAGACGGTCGAATTAAAAAAAAAGTTAAGCGTCGAATTTAAGCTTATTATTAGATAGTCGTAAAACTATTTCAAAATTATTCTAATGTCATTAATTTATAGGAACCAACAAATCTTGGCCTAGCTCGGGATTTCGTTTGGACGTTGGCTTTTGGGACAGCCTGTATACGATTTATTAAATACATATATCAAAATATTAAATGTAATTCCGTTGTCCAACACCTGTATCTCAAGTCCTTACGATACCTACCACAGGAGTGGGCAAATGTGGTGTCCACAGACATTATTTTTAATATTATTAGTTATATTACTTGTAGTGTCTAGTTAGTAAAATGTTAAATAAATAAAATATATTATCTATGAACACGATAGTTCCAGATGTTTTATAATTGAGATAACGAAAAAATACAGATCCAGGTTGAGAGAAAATTTAATTTACAACTTGTGTTAATTTCAGGACAAGAAAAATATCCTCTAACAATATATTTGCGTTCGACTCACCGAACTGCGTGTCTCTGGTAGACGTCGGCCTCGATATAGAAGTAAAAAAGAAGGCGATATTCAAGCCCACAGTCATTGAGAAGTGCCAACTGCACCCGATGATGTCGAAGAACGTAGGGCTACTGAGAATATTCCCAAGCATCAGTTCATCGGTGATAAGAGCGTTCTGTCAGCCACCAATTGAAGGTATTGTACGTCGAGTCTGCCTTCCTTCTCTAGCCTTTACCAGAGGTGACATTATAAAGATATTTTCACTTTTTTTAAATATACCGCACAAATTGGTACTGGGTAATTATCACTTATTTTAAAGAAATACTGTAGATGGGGTCACCGTCGCCAAGGACCACGATTTGGATTTTCCTTTTTTCTCTCTAAGCGTGTTTCTAAGTAATTGATATATTAATAATACCTATATATTACGTACAGACCAACAACCCTTGAGATGATATAGATGAAGAGAGGCAAGGCATAGGCATCTTGTTACGGCGACTGGCCGTCTTGGTCACTAGAGAAGGAAGATGAGGAAACAGTAGTGTCTATGTATATGTAATCTCGGATGCGGATTGCGCAGAGAGAATAGAATGAAAAAGAGAGACATTGAATGTGCTACTTCAGGTACTACTACTATTTCAGGTAAAACGGACGACAACGCATCGGCATAACTGTGCTGATGTTCATGTGCGTCGGTAGTCGTTGAAAGGCTCTGAGTTTTCGTCTGTCCCCCCTTTACTATGAAAATAATTGTTGTCGTGATCTGAAATGTGTCGTGTCTGTGAAAAAATTATTGATTTTTTAATGACACACTCTTTAAAAACACAGTGATTTTTTAGAGACAAACACATTCGGGTCATTTGGAGTTCAATTTATTTTTAAAATACATTCCTCTAAATTGACATTTTTGAGTCTGTAGGAAACCATTCAATATCACAAATTTAAAAATACTTGTGTACTTTACATAACGGTGCTTATTTTAATTGAATCTTTCTCTCTCTCTCTCTCTCCTGGGCATTATATTTTCCTGATGTACTTTCTTTGTTTTTGTGTTTTATTTTGCTAGATGGGAGGTGTCGTCTTCGCACCCGTTCATGCCTCATGTCTTAATGAATCAATAACTTCAGGTGTGGTACTGGAGAGTTACGGGTCAGGCAACATACCGTCGAACCGCGAGGACGTGTTCAGAGAGATCCGCGAAGCCGTGGCGCGGGGCGTCATCTTCGTCAACATAACGCAGTGCATGCAGGGAGGGGTGGACATGCCGATATACGAAACCGGACGGGTACGACCTTAGAGAGCCTTCCCATTCAGCGATGGACGGAACTGGGGTTGACATATCGTTAAACCTCATAGGAAGACAGACTAACCAGTTGGTCCCGTTATCCTGGCATTTGAGTAAAGAACCCGGAATAGTCCGTAATCATAATACTTAACTCTGGGTATAATTCGATAAACAATTCCTATTTAAAACCGGATTTTTTCATTATTTACGATCAATTTGGCTGGATAGCCGTGAAAGCCTAAGTATGTACGGTTCTATCCAGACGCCTGACAAGGCTGGACGGAGGTCCAAAAATTATATTTCTTGATGATATTCTATAGGGAATCGTTATTTGACGCCGACGTGTGTCTTTATATTCGATCGTTGAATTAATTCAATTGATACGTACTTAAGAGTTCTAAGAGGCAAGCCGTGTCGTCCTTTTGAAAGATGGATGGTGGCGGTGGATGATGTGGCATTTATTATTGTAATCATTCTGTATATGATTATCAAAAGACATCATTTGGATTGTGATAAATATCAAAAATATAACTTTGAGAAAAAGTGTTTTTTTTTAAATAACTGTTAGAAAATTATTCACAAGTTCATTTTTAGGGTTGAGGCCACATTACTTTTTGAATCAGTCTGTAGTATGTTCCTTAATTTATGTCAAATAATTATTTTTTATATTTCTTAAAATATATTATATCATTGATCTTTTTATGTAATCTAAAATGGCCAACTGTAATAATATTTTAGCGAAATATAACTGCCAAGAGGACGCAGCAAAACCGTTTATTTTTACTTTACTCTCTAACAATAGCAAAAAATGCCTGTATTAATTAGGTATAAGAGGAATTTGCTAAGAATCCGGCACACAAGTGGTTATTTCTATTTCATCAGTGGTTATTTCACGAAAATGGCAAAGAAAAAACAAACGCTCTTCTGAGGGTTTTATCCATTCGATTTTCGAAAAGCTGGAATGTTTTCGAAAATAGGGAGCTCAAAATTTTGAAAATTAATCGATTCTTTCTATATAGAATTAAGAATTAAATGAGCCGATATTTATGTGTCATTCCAAGTATCAAAGCATAACAATTTATTGAATTCGTCACGTTTACTGGTGGGCTTCATTCTAATAATATCGATTCGTTTCTGTTTTCAGTTGATAGCGGAATGTGGCGTCGTGTCTGGTTATGACATGACTCCCGAAGCGGCGTTAACGAAGCTCTCGTACGTGCTCACAAAACCTGACCTCACGTACCAGCAGAGGGTGGAGGTAACAATAATAATAATAATAATAACAAAAACAACAAGAACAATAATAATAATAACATATGTGTACTTATCACACCACGTTAGCCTAACCCTGTGCTAAGTACCATAAGGACTTGTGTTACAGGTACTAGACAACGGAAATATATTTTATTATTTTTTTATATATTTAAGAAGTTTTAAGTATTTAAGATTTTTATTATATAAATACATATAATACTTATATAAACATCCATGACCTAGGCGGGATACGAACCCGCGACCTCTGGCGCAACACGCGGACTTATCACCACGTTGCCAACTGAGCCAGCCGGTCGTCAACAATTGTCTATACACATTAGTGTTAAATACTACTATACCTATATGGAGGTAAACCTATCTACATAAGTCGTATGCACACTAATCTGTTTACAAGAAAGATATGTGAGGGAATGGTTTATATATGTCGACGCTATGTGTCTTTAAGTTTTTTTTTAAAGCTATAATTATAAATCATATTTTTCGTTATGGTAAATTTACAAATAGGGTAAGTAGAAAGGTAGGCGATAAGGTAATATAAAGGTAGGTGGCACTGCATTCGATGTGTCACCTAATTTGTTTATTTTAGTCAGACACACAAACGATATGGAAATACCACGTAGAGGTGGCAATAACGGCTACATACCAATAACGAATTATTCTATTGTGTTATTTTTGAATAACATTCCTGTTGTCCGAAGTGGTCATTATTAATGCATTCTTTTTGTTATTGTGCTATCTTGGAATATCTTAATGAATAATAATTATTAACTACATTGTTTAATCAGGTGTAATTTTGCATTATTCTTAATATTAGTAATGTACGGGTAAATATTCTCTTCAATATTTCCTTTCTTTGTTTTCGTGTCAGTGAGATTTAATTTGTGAACAGTACCTATCAAACATGAGCCGTTGTAGATTAGACCGCACTATCGAGATTTGGCATTTTTACTAGGTATTTCATAAATTACTTAGTAACACTAAAATGACTATAGGTATAGGTAATAATTTATTTACTTGGTTCATACTAATTAATAACGTTAGTTCACTGTAAGATCCAAAACCCACCAATATTCCAATTGCACAAAGTTCAAAATCATTACCGCAACTGACAGCAGACAAAAAAAAATTTGGAATAAAAGTGAACTTAACGAAATTGATTAAAGGACTAAAATCGTCCATTGAAATCCATAATTTCCTGTTATTTATGTTTGCTTTAGTTTATTGCTTAATAACGAATGCCGGATAATAATCAGAACAACATTATTTTGTTTTATGTTATAGAATATCGCGTCGTACGAAAATCACCATAATTGCATAAAGTTTCGGTTTTTATCCTTCATACAACCAAATAAACTTCGCTTTTTTAGCTAATAAGCAAAATTTCAAATGAAGAGATGTCTCCATTTGAAATTTTGAGAATTCAGACGAGAATCTGAAAGCGCTATGTCTCAAAAACTATTACTTTGTGCATAATGCTTTCTCGTTCGCACCGGTGTGTATCACTAAATCGTCGTGTACGCGTCAATAACAAAAGCGAAGAACGAGAACAGAATAAGTGCGAGTTCAATAATTTGTTATACGATGCTTAAGAATAACGAATTGTATAATCTGTTGTTGCAGTAATGGCCACCATTAACTACGTGTGGCCAGACAGCGCCAGCCTGCTGCCGAGTTCGCTAGTTCAAGTTCATGCGTTTTTATAGGATATCTACTATAACGTTATTTCACTATAGTTAGCTGTAAAAATTAGAGAGACAGATCAGCCAAAATTAAGGGAATATAAATTATTTCTTTTTTTAAATATGTTATTTCTTACTTTTTCTAAAATAATTTACAATTTTTTTATGACAATATATATTTCATATAACAATTATATGACTATTCCAGTCATATAATTTTTTTATTCAGTTGTTTTAGATAAACTTGTTTCAGATGATGATAACAAACATACGTGGTGAGCTAACAAACACATCTTCCATGACTATTGAGGTAAGAAATTATGTTTACAAAAAAAATTATTAAAAGGCATTTTTATATACAATTTTTGTTTACGTATTTTTATGTCATAATAGCTTACCATTTGGCACCAAAACGCAAAAAAACCTTGGATACATTTTTCTGCAGATTTAGGTTTGTTAGGGATTTTTCACATTTCGTTAAGATCATTTCTCAAACAGTCGTATTTTTCATAGAATCTGGGGGAAAAGAAGCAATCAGATTTTTTTAAGACTACCGACGCCCATGAACATACACACAATTACTACGCCGATACAGTTGCCCTCCTCCATCTCACAGACTGCACGAAACGCGACACTGAAGATGTCACTTCACGGCGGAATTATCTGAGTGAGAGGTACCTCCGCGATCGTGCATAGGAGGATGCAGTGTCATGCAGTATGCATCCTCCTCCTATGGAACATGGTAACACCTCTTCCCTTGTATGACCTTGGTGTATTATGATATTGTAGTGAACTTGTCCCTATTACTTTAACTCGACTGGTCAATCATACTTTACTACAAACGTATATTGGTCGTGGGCTGCAACGCACGCTACACACGAGTATATTTATACTCGTGTTCGCCTACATGAACCCACGCAGCAAAAGTGAACTGCGCTGCACAGCAGGTGCAGCGGAGGCTATACATTGTTAATTTAATCAGTGCGAAAATTTTCATGTATGTTCGTTATACTGATAGCGCAAACAATAGGACTTATTGTTTACATTATGGCAGATATAGATCGCAATCAAACATAAAAATATTTTGTATCTGAATGATTCCCTTGGGTTATATTAAACCGCAGGCCACAGCTAATTATTTATATGTGAACTCATACTCATTTTGTTTTATAGGATAACACACTTGTCGATGCCCTAGCCAGTAATCTCAACATACAGTCACCGAAGCAGCTGATAGAAGTAACAGAGAAAGTGTTTAGAGCATTACTTCTTAACGCTATAGAACATGATGATCTTAGAACTATCAAGAAGATGTTAGGTAATCAAGTTTCAAATGTAGAACAAGTATTTCTCTCCTACGTTACCCATATTATTTTTTTCTATTTACTCCGAAAACTCGAACTTTTGACCCTATTTTTTGCTCGCTGCTCAGGACAGACGTTCCAATATATGGCATAAATGAGAAAATATATATAGTTATCATTTGACGTTTGTTCTGTGGCAAAACTTCTTCTTCTACTCAATTTCTCCAGATTTAATAAATGCAGATTCAGCGATTTTGTGAAATTTTTTTTTTTGAATTATTAGATTGCCTTTTGGAATTCAGTAAATTTTTATTTTCCTTTTTGTGTTCCGGTCAACGAATTTCGTAATGTGTCGGTTGTGCCAAGTTTGTTTGTGAATGGTTAACGTATGTTGGTATTCTGATTTGATTGGAAATACAATTGGTTTGTGTATACGTTCAACGTTTGATAAAAATAGGTCTAAGGTAACTAACATTGGAATTTGTTTTAGATATGGGCGCAGATATAAATGCACCGGATTCAGAAGGACGAGCGGCGTTGCATGAGGCGATTTTAAAAGGAAATATTCCTATAATAGAATTTCTTTTAAAAAATGGTGCAAATGTTCATTTGAAGACTAGGTAAGGTCTTATAGAGGAGATGAGGAACTTAATGTCTCATATCTTAAAATACTGCAAGTACGTGTCTGACGATGATGACGACGATATTGTTCTAGTCGATGATTTCACAATTGTGCGATTGCGGCTTATTAATTTAAGTACACACTGTATAATCAAAATCAAAATTTTAATTTATAGTCAAAATTAAATTAACAGACATATTAACATCGCCTTTCTGTGCAATATTTCTTTCAGTTAAAACTTTGTAGGTACACAGGGTATGATTTTATAAAATCACCAAGAAGAAAAACCTTCAGAAGTAAACATTTAAGTTGGGAGTGCCACAGGGCAGCTTAATCTGACCTACACTATACCTTCCTTACACCATTAAACTGTCGATGAACGATGACGTGAAAAAGAAACATTTGCCGACGATACAGCTAAGATAGCCTCTCATATGACAAATCAAGTTACTTCGAGATTATAAATCAGTTTAGATAAAATACCCGGTTAACAGACAAAAACAGAATAAAGTAAACTGATTGAATATTATCTAATGCTCAAGTAACATCCGACATCCAGCTGCAGGCTGATACAGAGTAATGTAAAACAAGTAATTGAATAAATCACTATTACAGATGTGGTGAGTCCCCCTTGTTGACGGCAATACACAGTGACAATCACAAAACCATATCGCTGCTGATGCAGTGCGGCGCCCACCTCACCGTCGTCGACAGCAAGGCGATATGCGAGCTGGTATCTTACGCTGCAAGGAGTGGTATCCTCTTCAAGTTCGAGTCCCTACGGCTAGCAGGCGCTGAACTAAATATAGTCGATGAGATGAAACAAAGTCCATTGCATAAGGTAATTAATAGTTTTTACCCGAATGCGTAAGAAGTAATTTTTTTTTGTATATATGTTTCGGCGTTGCTAGATTCTTTTTTTGGGCAAAGTGGGATTTTGAATTGTTTCCACATAAACGGGATTCATTACACCGAAAACGGGACACATAAATATTTTGTCGTTAAAAACTTTTATCTCAGGGACGAGGAAGTAAAACTAAATTATAAAGAAGCCTAATCGACACCCGAGCGAGTCACACGGACAGAAAACGGGTCCCTCAGGTGGGCGTGTGGTTCATTGTCCGCGGCACTGAACATGCCTTGAGATAATCGGGCAACAAACCCACCGACAGACTCGATCCTCGAGTATATATCGATGATAAATTAACCCACAGACAGGTCTCGCGCGATCACGTCGTTCCGGACGTACCGGCCGGCCCCTGTGATGACCCGCAGGGATATGCTCTGCTGGGGTTGCAGGCGCTTTTTCTGGCTCGGGGAGGTGAGCGCGCACCATGCCGGGGCAGCGTGAGTCGCGATCGGATGTACGTCTTGTATATCCCCAGTTTCGTGCGTAGTGGAAGCTCGGATGCGATCACTGGTCGCAGTAAGGTGTGGGCTGCCCTCACCTGGTTGTTCGTTCGATCAACCTGCGCGCCCGTCCGCAGCGTGCGATCAATGCTGCACCCGAGGTACACGACCGGGGACCTCCAAGACAACTCCTGGCCACTCAATTTCAACCGCCTCGGTATGTTGCACCGCGTGCTGACAAATAGGGATGCTGTTTTCTCCACGTTCACTGTCACACTGTCGTCAGCGAACAGCGCGAGCATCCGTTTCGCTCTCTCCCATTGGGTTATTGAGCGTCAGGATGTCGTTGGTATAGGCCGCGTAGAGGCAAGGGGACAGGCAACTGCCCTGCGGCACTCAAGCACGTATATCCCGCTGGGAGGAAGGTCACTCCTCCACCGCTACCCGCAAGGTCCAAGAACGACGCCACTAGTCGCACGAGAGCCAGCGGGGCGCGCCGTCCACCGACGACCAGGTGCCACACCCGGTCGAAGGCCTTCTTCATGTCGAGAAAAACACCGACCGAGTGTCTCCCCTTGTTCATCTCCGTGGCCAAGTGGTGGAGCACCCGCACCAGGTGCAGTGTGGTCGAGTGGCCGCTCTGAAAACCGAACTGCTCGTCCCTTATTGGGACGTACTTCAGTCTCCGGAGCAATAGCCGCTCGAACAACTTGGCCACATGCGACAGTAGCGTGATCGGTATTGGTAGCTTCCGGATAGGTTCCGAGACTTGCCCGGATTTGGGAGGACGACGATTCTCCCTTTCTTCAATATATCCGGAAATTGGGATGTGCGGAGAACGCCGTTAGCTGTCCTGGTGAGAGTCACGGCTGTGCGCTACGGCATCATCACCAGTGCTGTGGGAGAGATATCGTCGGGGCCTGGTGCTTTGCGCCTCGAGAGGTGAAGGGCGACCTTCAGCAACTCGCCAGGGGAGATAAAGTCCCCCCCCCCCGCCCAGCGGCGGGCCGCGGCCTTCTACGTACTCGTGGTGTTTGGCGGCGACTCGTGCTGCTGGGTGTGGTGTGAATTGTGTTTGTAGGTGGCTGGCGTGCATGTGTGCTCGTGTCTAAGCGTTTTAGTGGCGTTGGCCGTTTGAATCGGCGAGTGGGCTGATCGTGGTCTTCGACCTGGTGAATCGTCTGTTCAGGACATGGAGAGATGTATCGTCCGCGTCAGCTTGAGCGATGGCTTGCTCTTAGCTGCTCCCCGACAGTCCTTCGCCCTTGCGGAGACATTCTCAGCAAGTCGATTGAGATCGGCCTTGATGGTGTGGTAGTGGTCGCCGTAGCCTATGCCGCTCGGATTTTGTCCGTGAGGCTACAGGCCGCAGCTTCCACCTCCCCCGCGGTTTCAATATACCAGCAACCAACACCTGGCCACCGTCACCTAGTACGCTATGGACGTCGGTGCGGTCGAAATAGTGTTTGGGAAGAGTCCTATATACCGAGTAGATTCTCAACTCCTCTCCCGAAACTTGCACAACCACTCCGGTTGTGTTCATGTCGGAGAAGGGGCTGAGATCCAAGTCGACGTGGAGTACTGCCGTACCTATATACGCCCTGCCGCTCGGCGGAATGGGGGGATATTCTGTCGCTCTGCGCGACGGGTTTGTGGGGTTGGGGGCCGATGATGATGATTGTCTTGGGGGGTGAGTGTAAACCGTTCCCGCGTGTTCGCTGGCACCCAGCGCGGCTGTGCGCTTCGGGCCCTCCAGAGCCGCCGCGAAGCGGTATCTGGTCGCGTCCGTCGGCGTCGTGGACGACGCACCCACAGGTTCCCTGTCCGGCGACACAGCAGCCGCAGCAGAGGCCGAGCCCGGTGGCGTCGTCTAGTAAGTTCTCTGTGAGGACAAAGTTCATGATTACGAGTGCGGCGGAGACGGTGATGGCGACTGCGATGAGTTGGCTACCACCGCAATCTTGTCGGGCCTCTCTTTTGGAGAGGACGCCGCGCGCTTTTGGGGACGTAACCTCTCGATTTCTTCCTTGAACTCCTCCATCTCCTCTGGAGTGGGAAATAGCGGAAGTCTGACTACGATACGGTCTGGATTTTTCGACTTACGTGGCATTTTCCAGGGACTGGTCCTCCGTCGGACTCGCTGTCCACTCGCAGGACCTTTCTTCACAAAGGTCGGAGAGTATGTCGCGCGGTGCGGCTTCGGACCTGTTGAGGTCTGATGGTCCCTCGAGTGCTCACACAATATAAAATAAACTATACACAACGTTTACTCAAAGCGATTTGGCTTCGCCCGAGTTCCGAACACGGCACGGAATATTAACTATTCCGGACCGCGTTCTGAAAAAGGACGAGAGGGCTGGGGCGCAAGTGGGACGGCACTATCACCTTTCGGCAAGAGAGGAGACAGAATGCAATACCGAGTTCGAGGGAATGAGTAGCAAGGCATATTTGTCCCCCAAAAGAACACGCGTGTTAGTTTGTCCCCCAATACTATATAGAGAGCTTTTTGGTGGCTCCCTACGCCCATAGACACCCGCATGATTGTTTTCAGGCAGATGTGGTGCCTCCCTTTCCTCCTCGCCTCCAATGGGCCAACATTATATTAATGACTTATTATGTTACTTACAGGCAACACTGTGCCGTCACCCGAATGTGGTAGAATATTTACTGGAGCAAGGCGTGCAAAAGGACTTAAGCGACGTGCTCGGACATACTGCTAAGGATTACGCACAAAAACTCAATTATATAGACATAATAGATATACTCGATAGGTGTTGAGGTAGTCCTTAATTGTAAAGAATATATTATTATAAGTCTTGATTAATGTAATGGAGACAATTTTTAATTCAACATATTAAGAGTACGTCTACACGAACGGAAGGACGTTCCCGTTTAAATGTATTATCTATAGATGGCCGGATACGTCCACGGCCACGTTGGGGACGTGATTGGGTAATACCACAAGTTGTAGCAATTATGTTTTGCTACTTGGATATTTTATAAAAAAAGGATATCTGTCATCTTTGACTGTTAGACTGAGTGTGTGCTCAGTGTCGAAGAAATGTTACTTTCTTTCGTCGAGGAGGACGAAATCATTTGTTAAAAGATAATAATCAAATAGTACTTTTCTTTTCCGTCCGGGAACCTATATTTTCCTGAGAGGATGCCGCGAATGCGAAATACCGGCGTTATTATTTTGAAATATATTACATATAAAAGTAGTTCTACTCCTTTATTTTTCACTTTTCTTTTTCTTTTAAATTAGGATGTAAAATGAAGATAAGATATCAGTATAATCCTCAACTTCAATAGTTAAGGACTGAAGGAACAATTATATATAAAGGACCATTCAAGTTACAGCCGGCAGTCTCGGACAATTACGCAGAAAAGACTTCATACCCTCACTTTTTACTAATCATAATTAAAAACTGTATTGCCAACCATTGTCATAAACTGTCACATATAAAAACCTTGTTCATGATTATGAATGTGGAGAGACAAGGATAAAATAAATGTATCTAAAAGTCTTAATAAACCTTAATAGCCCTTTACCCCTAGATGTCCTTTTATTTATAGAAGAAATTATCACAAAGTTGTTTATGGTCTATGGTTTGATTGGACAATCACGTCACCAAAGCGATAGTGGACGGATCCGTCCATCCGTTCGTGTATCCGGGCAGTAAACCTATGGTAACAAAGATAACATTATACCATTGTACATGTCTGTGGACTGAAATAATTAATCAATGCACAATTAAAGATGACAAATAAAATGTCCAATTTGTTAACAATCTGTTTTATTTAGACGGCTGTTATAAAACACATAATATAATGTCACACACTGTTACAATATGTTTATGTCACACTCAGTTGTTCATCGGCTAAAAAATTATAAAAAAAAAATAAATGTTATTCTGGATTTTTATTATTGTAATTTCATTAAAATACAATCATTAGCTTCTACGAGAAAGAGTAACAAACATACTGACAATCTTTAGCGTTTATAACATTAGCATTCTGTTCTGATATCTATGTAAAATAGGATAGTGTCTATCCTGTTTTGCATAGATAGCGAATTTATATATTATTTTATATGGTGTAGGTAGGTAAACGCGCAATCGGAGCCTTCCTACGACCATCGACGCCCATGAACATCCGTATAATTACAATGCCGATGCGTTGCCCTGTTTTCCTACTCCACTGTAATGGGCCACCGGCTAGTCACAAACCACACTGAACGCAACACATGTCAAGTTACTTCGGTGTCATGTGAGCGAGAAGAACCTTCCTGGGCGTGCCAACTCAATTCCGCTGCAAGGCAGCATGGCACTACCTCTTCCTAAACTAAAAATGCAAAAGTAAAATTATTATCTAATTCGCTACGAATTAGATGATAATGTTATTTTTGCAATCAGTATGGGATTGTCAAGGTACATTAACAAATGTAGGAATATGTTTGGAATATCGTACGTTAGTCATTTTTGTCAGCACAACATTGGCATTTGATGCTTTCTCTAAACATTATATGAACCTAAATCCAACACCTAAGCACACAGGTAGCAAATGGATAAAAATAAACAATTATTTCATAATGTATCTACTAATTTCGAAATTTATTAACTACGCATTTACACAATACTGCTGATAGATATAAATGTAATATAATTAAAATATCTTTTTGACACAAAAATATATCGAATAAGGTTACGTTCACATTACAACTCAGTGATATCAGTGAGCGAATGTGCAATCAACCTACTCTTCCGACCATAGGGTAAGAACTGTTGTGCAAACATGTCATCGGACCAACTTACCCATCCATTAAACAAGAATTATCAAAATTGGTTTAATTTGACTGCGCCCTTTAAGCCAATATAAAAATACGTGTTATATTTATTTAATGATTTAGATAAACATTAAGACATAAAGGGAGCGTATCAAAATCGTCAATGTAAAAGATGTGCAACTATATGCACTTTGCAAAAACAACTTAAACACATGTGCGTAAGGTTGACATTTCAAGGAGATATGTTTAATTTTGCACATCTCTTAAATAGAATCTGCATTGTGAAATCGCTTAAAATCATACACGTTAGTTTGTCCGCCAAAGGAACGGAGCTGTTGTGGTGACATTGCAAAAAAAGGACTGTATTTCGGGTGTTTTATAATAACAGTTCTGTATGAAATTCAATATCTTGTATTTAATAATTGTAATCAATGGATCATACATGCCAAATGACTTAAATTCTTGAGAAAATTAAGAAAAGTATTCACTGCACGTCGCAACAAAAGAAATACAACTTAGAAAATCAACAATTTTATTTTACGGAGATAACAATTCAGTCGAGTCTTACATACAACAAATGCTTAACAATAGACAATTATTATAAGTGTTTCAATGTATTGAAACTAGATATTAAATTTGGTAAGTTTTCCCCTTTAATGGGACAGGGGCCATATGCTTCACAGTTCAATCCTTTTAGACCCCTTGCTGTGGCGTTCACGAGCTTGGTGGTATTCAACATCTGCATCAGTAGCTCGTTTCTGAAATAAAAGTAACTATAGACAAACTTGAGTGCGAGACAAATAACTATACTATAATACGCGGAATTTAATTAATTATTATTTAAATTACTAAAATATCTATTATCAACTTTTGAAGTTTGTCTTTTGAGGTTGGAAAAACCATTAAACTAGCTATACTGTTACCGACACTATATGTAACGCCATCTATTATAATATGTGACTACTTATTTTATAAGATCACTTTTACGTTAAGTACTTCTTGTAACTAGAAATGGCGCTGTCAAATATATGAAACGTGATTTTGGAGTGAAAACTTGTTTAGGCATGTTGGGTATTTTTCCTCAAAGGAGCATACGTGCATACATACTTAGACAGCTATAAATTTGACCGTTGAAATTCGGCTAGGAGAGCATTACAGACCCGTTTAGTGACACCTACAGTACCTTAATTTCCTTCTCGCGTTATTATTATTATAACAAAATAAAAAGCGAAATTTTACCGAAGAAGTTGTTTCCAGGTTCCCAATGAATCAACGCTTGATTTCTGACTCAGCCAACATGCAATCCTCTGTGGGCAACCACGGCTATGCTTCAAAATTGTCTCCGCAACCTCCACCTCCAATTGGCTTTCGAGTCCCGCGTCTGATCATGTAAGGATAAAATTTAATGATTTCCCTATGGTATAAAAAATACAATAGTATAAATAGTATAAAAAATACAACGTGAAACACATATAACGTGATTATAAGGGATTGTATAATTTAATACAAAAATAATAAAAATATTGCTGTATTGTGTATGTGCGTAGTAAACTCCACCCAAGTAAGTGTCTTTATTTTGAGAAAATATGGGCACGCCATGATATCGACAAATACTCACATGACCAGATTCAAATACCCCGGACGCGTTAGCTGTACGGTCGAGTAGCGGCTACCTGGTCTAGGTAAATATAGTGAGAATTTCAAAGACAATTAGGTGAAATTTTAGATATATTTGGAATCACAGTCAAATAAGTACGTTCTATGATTTTGTAGAGTGTCCGTACACAATAATCTGCGCCCGGAGATTTCCTACGCGTAAGTTTGAATATACTTGAATAAAAAGCTTTAACATACTATACGATTTTTCTCATATGTGATACATAACCACAAACATTGCGACAGGGTATATTCATACAAAATACTTCATTCGGGGTTTTTGTACAAACAAGTTTTCCATATATCTCCTTCATGCTTGCATTGTTTTGTTTTGTTATATTCCACTAAAGGAGTTGAGACAGCTTTTTGGTGAAAACTCGCGGATGGTTTTATGGTGACTATAACACGCGGCGAGGGACACCATTATTTTCTAATATGTACTTAGTTATAACACTTTTGTTTTTATTCTTATGTTCAATATAATATTATCATATTAATTAGAAGTTATAAATCTTCGTTTGTTTGATGATATTTTATAGCAATAAATGCAATGGCATCGCCAATAGTAGCAGGTCCCTCTGAAAAAAGAGGCCTAATTCGTGTACGCGAGACTTCTTCGGAGATGTAGGACATCTCAGTTTAGATGTCACCGGATATTGTAAAAAATTGCCCAGTTGAAGCTTTGGACCTTTTAGAATATCTAAATTTTAAGTTTTCTTTATTAGCTGCTTCTCTTTTTAGCTGAGTCGGTACGACCGGGGAAGTACCTCTCGCTCTCATGATACCTCTGTAAAGAGGTGACATCGGTGTCACGCTTCGTGCGGTTTGTGAGCAAAAAAGGAAAGAAAACCAATGCTGCCGGACAATGCCGGACGCGTTGGCTTTCTTAGTAGCATAGCTCTTTCGCGGTTATTTATGGGCATCAGTAATCATGAAAAGAGTCGGACTTGTCATTCATTCCCCTGTAATGTGGAAAAAAAAATTACAACTTCCGATTCAATATTTTCGCAGCTAATAATCAATCAATGTAGTTATTCCTTCGAAAGATAGATTAAACCTTTTCTTAGTTTAGAGACGTCGAGGTGGCCATGATGTTCCAAATACAAATAATAATAATAAAAATTTGCATCTGACAGCTTTGAAACTGTCATGGCACACTTTCGAGTTGCAAAATGAAATTTTCAGTATAATTTAAAATAACTGGGACAGGACAGGACCCAATTACAGTAAGTACAGTAAGACATGATAAGTTTCACTGTTGGTAATCTTATCTATAAAGAATTCCACAATCTCAATCAAAATCTTAAAAACGTCATTATTCAGAGAACACCAACTGGTCTTCTTCTCTCAAAAACATGATAAAATCCTGTAGCTTATAATGTAGTATTCTATAGTACAGATAAAATAACCAGAACATTTAAAACGCGATAGTAATAATTTGCTTGTGTACCAATCTTCTTGACCGTGCATGATTTTTAAATTGACATTTCATTATTATTCTTGTACAAAGTGTGGATTTGAATTTTATATGATTGATTCGCGGTATGTTGACGTAATCTATTCAATTTTCGTTTCGAGGAGTCATATAAAAATATGAAATTTACTACTATCTCGGCAGGTCATGGAGCAAATGTACCTGATTGAGATTTTTATAGATAAAGTAACAATATTTGTCTCTGATGAAGAAACTAGTGCAGACAAAAAGCTCATTATTAAAATTAAATTTGGTCCTAAAATTGAGTTTACTATTAAAGAAGGCCAACTGGCTAAAAATGAACAGAATAAAGATGACATAGTGGAAGTCGATGAAAATGGAAGAAGGATGTGGTCGAGAACTATTCGTGTTGGAAAATCTTATCTCTTTCCTTCTTATCCCGATACATTACTTATGGTTCTCAGCAAGTTCCCACTGGAGATTGAAATATACAATGATGATGATAAAGAAGTAGATATATTTGTGGGCATCGGTACGATGCACTGGGATACAAGCTTCTTCTATATGTTAAAGGAAACGGCAGAAGCGTGTAAAGTTCACGAGCCACTTTCTATTAAACAAAATACACCACTATATGGAGAATGTTACTGTAAACAAGTAGGCCAAATAGATTTTATTTTACGGATGAGTGCACTCGGAGACAGTATCATAACTGAATTTCAACAGCTTATGAATGATCCGGATTATTTTGTGTTCAGAACAAATAAAGCTCCCAGTATGTTCCAGTGCAAAAGAATCGAAAGCGATGACCCTAATTTCTGTATGATTGGTAGCTTATACGAAACCACAACCTTAGAAGATCCTACTATTGGAGCTAATGCTACCCAAAAACTTGAAATATGTACAGACTTTCAAAGTTGCAGCATGAATAAAAATGATGGTAATTTGAAATGTGTGCCGAGCGACGAACAAGAAAAAAAGGTTTATCCAATTGATAAGATACGAATGGGTGATATAACAGGCCCATGTGGCAATACTAACTGTCCTTTAGCTCATAAAGTTAAAACATATATTAGAAGTCTCGATACCTATAAGAAACAAACCGAAGGACAGACATTTGAAACTAAAGACGAAACTAAAGAAAGAAAGGTATGTGGAACTTGTATTTGTAAAGATGATCGCTGGCATAGAGAAGACTGTCCTACAAAAATAAAAGGAAAAGATGGGAAAACTATATGTTCAGGTTGTAAAGGGGAAACGAATGTAGGCGAAACATGTACAGATGATAAAAATAAAATGTATGGCACAGGAGCTACGCCCAAAACAAGTAAAACCCAAATAGCTTATATGCTTAGCGTGGCTACTGGTAGCAATTTTAAGGAATGTGCATATAGTATGCAATATACAATGCAGAGTGTGAATTATATAAAGGCCATGAAATCTCATGACACTACGACTAGTAGTTTTAGCTCGAGTACCTATTCGCTAAATGGCAATAAGTCAAGGAAAGTAGTATCTCAGACGCGTTCGAATTGTAGTTTAAATACTGCCAACATTTATAACTTTGGAGTTTCTGAATCTAAAAAACAATTGGCTGTTCTCAATTGCTTAGAAATACAGAATAATAAAGATTGTAAATGTATTCCGCCTAAAGAGCCTCCACCGTGTAAAACAATTGACTGTGGCTGTGTCGCGGAAGCTGTAAACATTTCGGCACGGAGGAAGCATAAGCCATACTGCCCTTCCTATAAACATAAAGTTAACTGCCCTGTTACGTTAATGAGTGAAGAGAATGAAATTAAAAAGGCCGAAGATGATGAAAATGATATAGAGCCATTACCCTACGGACTGCCTCCAATTAAACTTGGGCCCTGTCCTGTGTTAGGAAGACCTTGTACTGTTCCAGATGGGTTTGCAAGAATGTATAAAACAGCGGCATTACCTGCTCAGCCACCAAGTTACAGTGATGCAGGGAAAGTGTGTTGTTCAAAAGATTTTGAAAGAATCAAGAAAGCATTAAAGGAGTATATGAAAAATGAAAAAGAAAGTGACTTCCGTTGTGTGAATAGGTTTAACCTGGAAACCGAGAGGAGATGTTGCGACAAAGAACAAAGAATACAGTCTCTTATGGGGAAAGATTGCTGTGGAACACACAAATTGGAGATTCAAGAAAAATACAAAGAAAACAAATAGATATAGTTAACATTCTTTATTTTGTAACCCGCAAGGATATATACAGATTTACATAATGCAATCTACATCCATATTGACAATTGTTTGGTTTCTTACTAGCTGTTCCTCACAGGTATACACATTTTGATTGTACCGAAATGGTAGAATAAAAACGTACCGAATACACACGAATAACTTAATAGCCCAATAATTAAGGTTCAAGTCTCAGACTAATAAAATTACGGACTTTCATACAAATTTTCCATTGCCATTTCACTTAATTTTCTGTACAAATTATACAAACGACAAAACAGCTGTTTATTTATTTTTACGTAGCTCAAAAATAAAGATTCAAATAATATCAATCGTAACTTAAAAAATAAATAATTTTCATACAAAATTTCACGTTTTATTTATCGCCTAGTTTATAAAAATACTACCTGCATACACAATGTCAGCTAAGACCAAGTTAACTACTACTGGACAGATCGTCCAATAACATGGACAGTGAACCAGGGCAACTTATTTTTAAATTATGGGATTTCAATATCATTGCAGTCGTCTAGCACATGAAACATTCACTATGGTACAGCGGTTACACTTCCGTTATCTGTGGATTATAACGACAGCGGTTTTGATAACAATTTTTAGCCAACCAAGATTAATAATAGAATCATTTCAATCACAACGTTTTTCTACGTTCTGCTGAAAGTTAAAAATTTTCTCCATGTGCCGCGGGATAAAAACGGGCAAATGTTCGGACTTTCGGCGCAGATCGACGACACAGTAGTGAAAAATTTTACGTGCAACTCAAGAGTAAAGTTTCAGGCAACCACTTTTAAAGGAAGAGGGGACAAAAGAGAAAATGTGACGGCGCTATGGCGCACGGGGCAGGGGCGAGGATAGGAACCCCATTGCACTGTCCCAAAGTAGGTGGGGTTGTCCTATAGTGCGGTTCAACCCCATCTGTGGAGGTGGAGTCGGTCCCTTAGGGGGATGACTAGCCGTCGAGGTGCCCTGATAATTTGTTGTTCCCGGGCACCGCAGTAAAGGCGGTACTGAGGTCACACTGTGGGTATTCGAAATCTATCGCGATCTCACCCACCAGTAAAGGTGTGTAAATGTGTTTCAACACGCCAAAAAATCGGGTTGCTAGTGCCTATAAAAAAAGTAAGTGGCAAAAGGAACTGACGTACTCATTAGCCTCATAGTGGATTGATGAGGACTACCTTTGATTTACAAAATTATAAAATACACGACTTCATGCTGTACTGTTATTCTAAAGCATCCGGGATTGTACATTAATACATTTTTGCAAAGTCAACCTCACGCACATGATCTTAGGGTGTCATTTACAAAGCCTTTTGATTGTATTTGAAAGAAGTGCATAATTTAAATATATTTTATGCGAAGTCAACTTTACGCTCATGATTTTCAGGTATTTTTAGAAAGTGCATAATTTGACAATTGCACATCTTTTATACAGACGGTTTTAAGAGATTGACTATGTATTTTATTTTTTCCTGTAAATCAATGAGGACGACCTTAGAAACGGTTGAGTATAGGAAAGTTAATCATGCGCTCGCCTGAAGATCATTCGATACCAACTACCGATGCTTCGCAAAATAGTGTGAAGGCAAAATTCATTGTTTCAAGTTATTTTCATCAGGCAATCACTTTTTGTCAACACAGAATTTCAGAAAAATCGACTCGAATTTATACCTTTAACGCGGACCGAGTGATATTTATAAAGAAAGGACACGTGAAAATTATAAATACATTGTACAATTAGGCGAGCTCGGGTTGAACGTTCGACTATTCATTTGGACTGCCTCGTGGTCTTGTGTAATCAAGTTCAACTACGGTCGTGAGGTCCTGGGTGCCCATATCGGACCAAACTGTTATTGGGATTTTTCAGTTTCTAATAACATTCGGGACTCAGATAGTTGGTCGTTACACCCCCGTGCCTCGGACATCGTGATGTCCGAGGCACGGGGCTGACCGACGGCTTCACGTGTTAAGCCGTCGGTCCTGCGCCTGATTCCTCCAGTCGTTGTCGGATTGTCGTCCATCAGTATAGGCAAGTGGCAGTATATAGGGTACAAGCCTGCGCACACACAGATGGCTAATCTCTACAGATATGGTCCCCGTAGCCGAAATTCGGCTAGGTTGACACATTATGTATTATCACGTGTCATGAAAGTGTTATATATTTTGTTAATTCGGTGCTTTACTCCTGTAACGAATGGCCCTTAAAGTTTTATTGTCCATTATTACTTTCAGTATAAAAATATTGAAGTGAATCCAAAATGTCCGAAGAAGAAGTTAGTGAGAAGAAAAAGAAGAAGAAGGGTTCCTCAAAATATTGTTATACGTTTGGCGATGAATATCCAGGTTTGTTGTTGAATGTTTGGATCTGAAATATTTTGTCAATATTATTGAGATCAGGAAGAGCGAAAAAGAGAGGCAATCAGTAAACTAGAATGATACGAGTACGAATGTAATGAAAGGACTTTAAGGGGTTTTCTTCAATTTCATTGTTACCAATTCCGACATTTAAAGTGTGGGGTCGATAGACGCCATTGTTATTATTTTCTTAAATTTGTGTATCTGTCTGTGGTTTTTGGTTTGTAAAAGCTATTCTCTTGAAATTTTAGGAAACGGCATTTGTTTACCTCCCATTAAGCACTTTAAGGTTTACAAACATGACTGATGATGTCGCATGACAATTTGGATGTCTATGGGCGTCGTCAAATGGCTCGATTGCTTGTTCGGTCCCCTGTACTATAAAAAAGTGAATGATTTTTAATTTAAGAGTATACAAGGATGTGTAAGCTTATAATAGTGTGCAAATATTTTTAATATGTACCACCACAGTAGAAAACTTATCTCAACTATAAAAGACAATAGACCTTGCTACGTCTTAGTGGAACAAAGATAAAATATTAATAATAAATGATAATAATGTTATTCCAGGTGTCCACTTTGGTCACAAGACATGTTATCCTTTCATGAGCACTGGTTATCCAGTGCCCGGCGAGATGGGTTGGCTTTGGAATGCATCTGATGTTCCAGGATTGAAGGTTATTTTTTTATTTGTATAATGTAACTAGCGGGGCCACGCGATTTCACGCGTACTCCACCCCCAAAAATGCAAACTTTGGGATGGAGTTTCAAAAAATTCATTCTGCAACCTAAAAATTTCAAATTTGTAGCGATCAGAGACACTCGGCCTCGATAAATGGGGAATTAAACAAGTGGTGATGCCTTAATATATCTTAATAGTAAGATAGAAATATACTCTACAGATTTCTGGGTGACTCAACAAATAAAACGTAACTATTAGATTCATTAATTATTTCGAGACTCGATATTCTTAATTATTGTAGCCAAGACGGGGTTGGCAACCGGGAGTAATTGGAAAAAGTGTGGCCAAGTTAATGACGTTCAAATGTGCACGCGGGGGAAATGAAAAAGATAGAAGTAAGAAGAAGAAAAAGAAAGGCGGCGCTACAGGAGCCAATATGGGTGGAGGTGACTCTGAACCGGAAGATGAGCCTTTGGAACCAAAGCCAGCTTTGAAAGTACAAAGGAAAGGAGATGTGTTTACAATACAGGTAATTTTGCTATTATGTATATGCAATGAGTAGAAATACATATTTACGTTAAACTAATATTTACTGTCCTTCTCATTTTCGATTAAATATCTTATGTCTCGCTCACACAAGATAATCTGTGCGAACACAAATATATTTCACTAAAAGAACGGGACAGTATTATTATGTCAACGGACGAAATTCTTTCTACTACGTGTCCGGGCTTTGCTAATTAACCTGATTCTCATTACTGTAATGCTTGCCAAATTCTTTCAATCTACGATAAGAAATATTTTTTCATAGAAGTAGATAATGTTCCCAGTTACGACATTTGGCGTATACATAATGTCCAATCTATGACCTATCCCGTTAAGCTTTCGTCTCATAACTTTTTTTATATTTATACGAGTACGAAGAAGAATTTGGTAGAAGTATTAATGGGTTGAGCACATATTCTGGAGAATATATGATAAATGCCAGTAAGGTTCGAGATTAAAAGCTCGACCTTTCTCCTTATAGGAAAACGATATTTACGTAATAACCGATCCGGTACAGATGTGAGTAGAAACCAGAAGTGGACTGATACAGGCTGATGTTGATGACGATGACAATAGATGTGTTTTACTTTGTAGGCAGGATACAAACATACAAAGAAATCTAATTAAATACGCAATATTTTAGGTGAATCCATTGAAGGATTTAACGGAAATTGATCCAAATGAAGATCCCTATGTTGATTGTGACCCAATGATATTCAAAATAATTAAAAAACGTAGTCCTGAAGAACGAGCTAAAGTTGAAGCTAGGAAGATGGTCAAATTGAAAAGGCAGAGAGATGCGGAGATCAGAAAAGCACTGGCTGAAGCAGCTGAAGATATTTGCAAATGTGCTTATATGGATGTATATTGCAATGATTTAACTGCATTAGACAAAGTAATAGACAAGTGTCCAGCTTTTAAAGAACCTGAATGTATATGTAAAGAGGAATCTCTTAGCTCCTTGTCGAGTAATGCGACGTGGGATATAGAATATACACCACCATTTGGATGTTTCGACTTAGCACCACCCAAACGCAAAAACTACATTCATGTTGAAACCCAGTACATCCCCGCTGACGCTGGGATTACGGAGATGGCTAAAGTTAAATGTAAAAGATCTAACGCCTCCATCCATGCTAGAAGGAATTCGAAAAAATGTTGTAGTCCCTGTTGTACATAAGTTAAATTGTTTTTAAAAAATAAATGCCTTTACCTTGCTTAATATTGCAAAAGTAAGTAAGGCTCTGTCTATATCAGTACCTAATATGAATAGAATATGTCATATTTCCTATTTCCTTCAATTTTAATCACTGAACAAATCTACTTATGATGTAAATGTTGGCATTAATTGAAATATTGTTTTTTTTAACCGTGTTAACGTGGTCTGAGGAGCCTCACATATGGTATGTTTTTGTTTATTTTAACACTACCGAGCGCAGATTCTGTCTACTCAAACTAGACACGACTCAAATGCCTACTAATTTTCAAATAGTTGTAAGTTTTCATGTTACTGCAAATTTCAAAATCTTGCCTACAATATTATTTAGTTTGTTTTCCGATGTGGCTCCTCGATCGAATCCACATGAAAAAAGTGTCACTTCCAAATGTCTTCCCAAATGGACAGACTTTAAAATTGTTTTAGTTATGACCACATACCCAGCTAGTTAAGATGTAAATTAGCATTAATACTAACCTCGAGAATATCTGTAACCTGGGTGCCCTTTCATCAGAGCATTACTGAAGAGGGGCGCGAGGAAGCTTGACACAATCAACAGGAAGCCACTGATGGCCAGCGCAGATGGGTTTACGTTGATTTTTGGAAAGCTCTGTAAGGAAAAACTTGTTTTACTATTTCACAACTCATATTTTCACGAGATAATGTGATTTAAAACTTTATTAAGTAAAAAATCATAGTAATGTTTGGTGCAAACAGCACAGAATAGACCTTGGCAGCCTTTTCAGGGGTTTCAGGTACGATAGATGCCATCGGTATCCATGCACTGACACCTTTTTTTTTGGTGACGAGAAGGGGAATGCATTTACGCATGATACCTGGGAACCCCCAGTCCTATATTGGACACGGACATTGGGTAGCGATATCAAGTAAACCCCTACGGGAGCCTTTAGCCGCTAGTAGTGGAGGGTCCCGGATCTGCAGGCAACAGGACCCCTCCAGCGACAGGATGTCCTCGGCGAAAAGACCAGACTTCACTTCCTCGGGGACTGTCCGGCTATGCTATGACAGTCCCCACGACGCCGTGTCTTTGGAAGTGGACCGGGTTCCCATCCCGGCCCGACACGGAACACAGGGGCACTACTGAAGGCGCCTCTTTCGTACCCCCATTCGTCGTCGGCGGGGGGAGGCCGCGTCGGCAGCTTCCTCTCTCAACCGCTCGTCGGCTTCCTTCTGGGACATGATGGTCTCGGAGAAGGAAGCCGTCGCCTGGTAGGACTCGTCGCTGGTGACCATCGCGACGATGTTGCTCGACTTTGACAAGTCTCTCCGACAACTGATATCAGATCAGTCATCTGATCACTGACACCTGAGCTGAGTTATACGTCTTAAAAAATCACTGCTGCATTGCAGTCGAGTTTAGTCGGCGCAAGTTGTCACGATACACGATGATGACTCATTGGCGTCGAGAAGGCAAGTTACGCATCTGCATGACTAATATGCGGATGTATATGGGCTCCGATTGTTCGTATGCTTACCATATACTAAAAAAAACTACCCAAGAAAAATAAAGTTAAAAAGTCATATTTACCAGACCATGCAGACCAAACTGTGTGCTGGCGTCAAATTTATTTAGCGGTATCTTTAGGAATGGTATCGAAAAATCCAAACCTACCTGAAAATATATAATGAATATACATTATTTAATATTAAAATAAAGGTGTGAAAATGTGTAAGGGCATGACTTCCTTGGTTCGGCCAAAGAATTGCAGGCGGTTATGGTTAACAAAACCGACAAATAATGAGAATGTGCAAGGATATAGGTACCGGGAAAGACCAAGACTGACATACCTGATCGGATTGATCGGGTACTGTGCGTAGGTGGTGTCAAGTCTTCGCAACCGGCGTGTCGGTATGAAGAGATTAATTAACGCGAAGGAGCACATCACGATCACATCACGATCCGCACATGCCTGCCTCGGCAGGCATGTGCGGATCGTGATGTGTGGCACTCCGTTTCGCACTGCCTACCCATTGAGAAGCTGGCGTGAAGATATATATGTGTGTGTCTTTCTTATAAGTTTTCCACTTACCCGTTTTTCTACTCGCACAATCATGTATGAAGAGAATAATGTGGAGGAGTCAAGGCAGGTATGTAAGGATCGTGAGGTGGCGTGAAGGTGTTTTTGTTGTTGTGTTATTTAATGTTATTCTTAGCGTGGCTCATAGGGAGTGGGTGGGGGGACGTGAAAAAACAACGCATCGGCATAATTATGAATTAGAATCATTTAATAAAATATGTACTATAATATATGACAATAAAACTACTTTCACGGACTCTATAGCGGTTTATTGAATTATTCAACTAGCCCGACGTTTCAGATGCTTTACAGCAACCATGTTCACGGGTGGACTGCCATGGTTGCTGTATAGCATCTGAAACGTCGGGCTAGTTAAATAATTAAATCACTATATAATCCGTAAAAGTGGTTTTATTGTAATCAGTAATATTCGCGTAAACTTAAGACATCAAAACTCGTCTCTATATCTAATATACAAATTATAAAACAGTCCCCAGGAGCTGTCTATACAGACAGTATGTGACTAATTTTCTTAAAGTCTACTCAACGGATTTTCATTAGCCTTTCATTTATAAAGAAAGCGAATCCCGAGAAAGCTTTAGTGTATAGTTTGTCATGGTAACAATTTATACCCGAACGGAGCCGGCGTGCATAGCTAGTTTACAATATGTAAATTGTTAGTAGTAGTGCCAAGCTGCTTGGCAGCCGTAACTGGCCGGCGCGACCGGTGCTCACTTGATACCGTCGTAAACCGGCTACTTCAGTGTCACGTTGCGTGTGGTTCGTGGATAGCCAATGACCCATCTTAAGGAGGACAACCCATCGACATAGTAAGAGTACGCTGGTGTATCC
>JAFELO010000506.1:273807-304797 GCA_017140195.1 Eumaeus atala
CAGTATCAAATGTGATAAATCTGGGCCTTCTGATCACTTCGCTTCCACTTGATTGTAAAACGACACAAAAAAATAAAACTTTCAAGTAATACATGTCCCTACGATATCCAAACAACACTTTGATGTTAAAAATATACTTGTTACAGTATATGTTAGGGTTCTATCGCAATAGCGGGACTAATGTTTGGGTTAATTTCTGCTAATATACGATAATGGTAGACGGACGTGTGTGTGCAAATGGCGTTGGGCGATAAAGTGTTTACTTCAAATAGACGACAATGGGGAAGCGTTTGGAGTCGTTTCCGCACATTGTTGTAATGAAATGGTGTACGCATACTTTCGCTATTAATTGCTCGGTGAACTATCCATTATCAGGGATATAATTCAACTCGAGTACCGACTTAATGCCGACGAAGCATTGGGATGGAATATGTGTACGAAAATACATGTATGCTGTACTGTTGCCAAGTGCCAACATATTCTGCCACTTTGGTGTGCAAATATATTAAAGCCTCGCTCCTTGCCCGTCCCCGCACCCAAAACAGTATCCTTCTTGATTCAATTAAATTCACAATGTGCTTATTAACACCAGAGCCCTGGAAGTCTTGCGACGAGGCCTCGGCGGGTGACAATACGTGGAGGTACTGAACGAAGGATCACCTCGCACTAGTAGCCCCCGTTAGATTCCCAATGGGTCAAAAGGGAACACGAGCTAGCTATTTATAGTTAATATGTGCAGCATTGAACGTCCCTACAAAAACTGATAACGTTGGTGATAGCTGCCATAAGCAACACACAATTTTCATCTTTAATACAAGTAGGGAAATAGGATACATTTTAAGTACGTTTGCCCGCACCTTTAATATAAAATCTTAATATGTATCTGTAGATTTGGTAGAGCTTTAAATGTATTAGACATGGCACTTCCATTATCTGATGACAGTAACATTTACATATAGCATACCTGCTATTTATATACCTACGTACACCGGTAGATGTAGGTAGGCATAAATATGGATGTTTGTAAACTATGTACTACTACTACTTTAATAAGGTGTTACGTTTGTTTGGCGACACGCCCAGTAAATGCAGGAGTAAAACACGCTCTACACTTTTCACAGTTCTAGTAGTTAAGTAGTGAATTTCATATACCGAGTTATTCCACTTTCAGTTGAATGTTGATAATTTATAATTCTCTTTCACATTTTGTCATTAATGAAGAAGTAGACTTAAATTTTGTACCTACTAGCTGTGCCACGCGGTTTCACCCTTACTTTTTTTACCAGGCCACGGTTATTTACCCAGCCTTATTAACGCAACGGTACGGAGGTGTTATGTCTAGTTTCTGTTTTGATAATTTTTATCACTGGGTCCCAAGCAGAGTGAACAATCCAGCTATCCCCTTATGAGAGTAAAGTATAGCCCCACTGAAGGAATCGGTGTTTTCTAGTGAGAATTTAACAATATCAGGTAATGGCGGGTGCCAAATTCAGCATGATCACAGACTTCGTAATGTGACAGTGCTACAACATCTGCAGTCTATGAGCAGGCCGCAGGCGCTGTTAAATGTGGAAGAATTATGAATTAGATCGGTAACTTATAAGGTCACTCCAAGTGAGTATACTATCCTACCTTTAGGCTTGGGCGTTAAATAGTAATTTACATATGTCTTTTAATACATAGCTTAGTTTTAACACACGGGCCATTGTACAAGTGGAGTGTTTTTGCTAGTAGGTACAATCTCCGCGTGATGACGACACAAGCAGATAAATCAAGAATGAAATGATTGCCAATATCTTGTTTGACATATTTTAGAAGGAAGTTCTAATAGCTTCGTAGCCCTATAATGCTATATTCGACAAAGACTGTGCAAATTTGTTCAATTTCACCGTACATGATCACCGAAGCCGGCCATGACACAACAATAGCTGTGTACAATTCCTTAAGATTATTAAGCAATTGTATGCGACCACTACATCAGCAGACATTTCATTATTTTGTAAGACGTAACAGCAGAATTGCAATTAATTCTGGTAGACGTAAGCATTGAGAGATTGACGTTGTGCAGATCAATGGATCTGAATTTGATTTTCGCACACGTGTTGTAGAATCTATATTAATATATATTGTAAGAGGTGACTTGCTACACTGCAGCAGAATTGGGCCGGCACGACGGGGGACGTACCTCTCGCTCACTTAATACCCCCGTAATGTGACATCTACGATCTACTATCACCGATTGCTCGTTTTCCACACTATACTACAAAAAAAAAAGAAAATAATCAGTTGTTGAAGAAGAGAATTTGTTTTTCAAACGCGGTAATCTCGTGAACTACTGACCCGAATGAAATTTTTTTTGTGTTGAATAGTCCATTTACCGAGGACGGCCATTTTTGGGGTTATTTCCGACGTATCTGGAAAACGAAAAAAATGTGAAGTTAAAAAGATTTCATCATTTCGACCAGTCTCAAACATAGGGATGTGAAAATGAGACAATACATACATACACTACGACGCTATGACTATTGGTCGTCGCATCGTAGTGTATAGCTGATTCATAGGACCGGAATCTCGCGGATAAAATCATGTGCGATAGTCGGAACAAACTTTTGTTCCGACTAGCGCACTAGCGTACGTAGCGTACAACTAGTTTGTGATGCGTCTGATATTTCCACACGTGATACGGAATGTACGGAATAAAATATGCCTCGTGACATTTTAGTAGATCAGAAGCATTTCTTTAGTATAAAAAAAATTAACAAAAACACCGCAATCCCACTTGTTGACTATTAGCATCAACATGTTAAATCCCTTCACCTTTCAATGGACTGCCGAATACCCACAGACCGCAAGAACCGCGACAGTAAGTATGGTAAGAGGTAGTGCCAGGAAGTATTGCAGCGAATTAGAGCCAGCACAACCGGGGAGGTACCTCTCGCTCACATGATAACGGTGCTAAGTTACAGCCGGTGGTCCATTAGAGGGGAGGGGGAACGGATGAAAATGCATTTGCATTACTGCTGTGTATATGTTTATGGGCATCGGTGCCGTAGGTGCCACTTTACGGCGGCATTAAGTGAGCGGGAGGTACCTCACCGGTCCTGCCGGACCAATTCCGTTGCATAGGAGGATGTAGTGTCATACACCAAGCATGTCACTACCTCCTCCTATGCAGCATGGCACTACCTCTTACAAAAATGGTATGACTACACAAGGTCCTTCATGAGTGAAATGCGAATAAGATGGCGTGCCCGCCTACATCAAACAACTAGTGCGCCCATACACTACATAATTGTTATGCGGATGTCTTGCCCTCCTTCCTTCCTCCCCTCCAATGGCCACTCACTAAACACGACAGCATAGCAGCTGCACTATTAACGTCTCATGTGAGTGACAGGTACTTCCCCGGTCGAGTCCAATTATATTAAACTTTACATTTCAATCCAATTCTTAAATTGTTCTTTATAAACATGGTTACACACGGTCACAAAGAGATCAGATGGGTGACTAAGGTCCTGGAGTGCCGCGTTTAGGAAAACGAAGTGTTGGTCGACCGTTCACCAGGTGGGAAGACGATCTCCGTGCGGTAGCCGGTCCGGGATGGATGCGAGTAGCACGAGATCTGTCGTCTCGGCGTGACCTACGTCCAGCAGTGGACCGATAAGGACTGATAATGATGATAATGATGAAACATGTTCAATAACACAGCGGATTTAATTATCCACTCTGTGTTTAATTGCCTTTGACATTTCAAAAATGAATGGAATCATATATACCACAACCAAGAATTTGAGAATTTGATGACCTTGGGCAAAACTCGCCTTCCAGGCAATTTCGTTATGGTTGTAATAATGCATAAATGTAATGTAGCTCGTGCATAATTAACTCGAGTCGTCAGCCCTGCTGAGTATATTTCGCCGGTTCTTCTTAGGTCATGATCAGGGTTGAACCGGTAGTTTAAAGAAACATCTTTCAAAAAGAGATTTTTAAAACCATATTATTTTCTTTCTGATTATTTTTTGAACAGCCGACTCTGATTTTTATGACTTTAAAATGTATCCCCATCTTAGGTACGCTACGCTTAGGTATAAACTATCGTATTAGAAAAGAACTAGCTCTTATACTATACATAGAAAATTGTGTGTTAAAATATAATGAAACAACACGCAAGTTTGATGTTGTAACTTATCTTGGCGTATTTTGTATGGCGTTATAGGAACCACTATCGTACCTGACGTTAGGGGATCCTAGCTTTCAAACTGAGTAAGTAGAAAACTTTTTAGAAAAAACACACACACATACATATCTGCACGCCAGGTGCCTAATGGGATAGGCGGAGAGAACGGAGTGGCACACGCCACGATCCTTAGATGCTTGGCTTGCGTCCTCCACATTCATAAATCTCTTCACGTAGACACGCCGGTTGCGAAGATTATGGAAACCACCTCCGGACAGTACCAGATCAATCTGATCACGACATGTCAATCTTGTAAAACTGGTTCTGATGCTATACGTACAAAACAGTGGCGCGGCCTCCTGACGTATTATCTACCACCATTTTAACGGCTGATTATTATTTTCTATTACTTTGAGCTAACTGTGCTACAACTTTACCTTGGCGAATTTAAGACTTTAGACGCGTGGGTGGAATTGACTGTTGACGCTTCTCCCCACCGCTACTTGAGCAGCTTAAGTGATGAGTGAGATGGCCGCTTAAGTTTCAACATTTCTAAAATTCTGCCGCAATAAAATGACGAGCTCTAAAAGGACGCTGCCTCCCGGATTATAATTAATGCATTGGTTACAAGACTGAAATACACAACACCATTACAGTAGATAGAGCGAGCGATAATTTGATACTTCAACCAATGGTTAATATTGTTAAGTGTTGTATAGAACAGGAAGAGGTAGTGCCATGCTGTATACGAGGAGGTAGTGCCTTGCGGCACAGTGCATGACACTACATCCTCCTGTACAACGGAATTGGGCCGGCACGACCGGGGAGGTAAGTCTCACTCACATAATACCGCCGTAAAATGACATCTTCCGTGTCGCGTTTTGTGCGGTTTTTGAGTAGGCTGTGGGCCATGGGTAGGAAAGAATGCAAAGCATCGGCACAGTAATTTTGTAGATGTTCATGGGCGTCGGTGGTCGTCAAAAGGCTCCGATTTCTCGTTTGCTCCCCTATTCTATAAAAAAAAGCTCCGGTTCCCCCCCGCTGACGGATCGTCTAAGGATTCGACGACCGGCTGGCTCATTTGGTAACGTGGCGGCTAGTCCGCGTGTTACGCCAGAAGTCGCGGGTTCGAATCTCGCCTAGGTCATGGATGTTTATATATGTATTATATGTATTTCTATAATAAAAATCTTAAGTATATAACATTTCTTAAATTTATAAGAATATTAAATTTATATCCGCTGTCTAGTGACTTTAACACAAGTCCTTACGATACTTACCACAGGACTGGGCTAACGTGGTGTGATATGTCCACAGATATTATTATTATTATCTGTCCATTTAGTTAAATCATTCCTATTTGAAAACTGTTACTATAGCGTCAATGAGTATTTGACGGACATTAGAAAGGCAAATTTAAACTTTAAATACTATTATTTTGATCTCATTGACAGTATACTAAATAATTAGACACGTTATAACTAATTCCAGTATACATCATTGGCACATTTCAATAGTTAATAACACATTTTGTATTTGCATGCTAATTTCTGATAGCGAATTATGATGCTACCAAATGAAATACTTTGAACAGCTTATACCTATTCACAATTCTAGCAAATAAAGTTTTTATTATTTATCATATATCGCGAATTGGTCACAATTTCTTAGTGGAAAAAAGTTAAATATGCACTGGTCTGGAGTTAATTATAACTCTAGATCAGTGCATATTTAACTTTTTTAATTCGCCTGGTCTGGTATTAACCAGAGCAGGCTATATGCCATCATCATCATCATTATCAGCCCTCATCGGTCCACTGCTAGTCAGAGGCCTCTTTCAATGAACGCAAAGACGATAGATCTCGTGCTACTTGCATCCATCCCGGACCGGCTACTCCACGGAGATCGTCTTCCCACCTGGTGAACGGTCGACCAACTCTTCGTCTACCTAAACGCGGCCTCCACTCCAGAATCTTACTGACCCATCTGCCGTAGGCTCTTCTGAGTGTGTGACTAGCCCATTGCCACTTCAGCGAGCTTATTCGACGCGTTATTTCGGATACTTTAGTTCTCTGCCTTATGACTTCGTTATATGTTATATCGTCAGTAATTCCAAGCTAATTCTAGATTGAAGTCTTTTGTAACGAAATATTACGTAAATTATATTTACCTAAATAGATTTTCGATATTTGTTATACTTATATATTAAATCAATCAAAATTTTACCTTTGACGGCTTAACTCGATGCCAGGCTGTGGATCAAACGTCTCTGGGTTGAAAATAGTTTTGTTGCAAAACGGCTTTGCGACCGCTTTGTGAGGACAAATAAGTAGTAAGCTGACGGTGAAAGCGCAACGAGAGCGTTACGGAAACGAAGCCAACGGAACTTGAGAGGGAGGTATAAGTTAGTGAAGAGAGTAAGAGTTACGTTTCGTACATTAGGTAGGACGATATTGTCACTTGTGTCTTGAAAATGTGTGCATGAAATAAAGTCAAGTTAGTATCGTGGGTGAAAGTAATTGAACCCATTTGGCCGCGTTTAGTACCTCTCGGTACTCAAAGTCAACTTTTTTGAAGAGGATAAAATATGCAGGGCGTGGAGGCGTTGTTGGGCACGAGGCAGAATGTCAAGATGGCAATCAGCGTTAATTGCGCTGTGCCGACGTTGGTGTATCCCATTTTGGATGCCTTGGTTTCTAGGTTTTCCAAAAAGGGGATGCATTTGGAGTAGCCGAGCTTTGTACCTACCTACCAATGAACAATTCTCAAATGTGGTAACATGTGAGTACCTATTTTACAATCAGGGAAGTCACATACATAATATATGAACAAAAACAATGTGGTTACGCTCTGAATATTCAACTGTTTATGTTACGAATACGTAATTTGAGGGATTTGCCAGTCCCATTGCGGCATTGTGATCCAATCGGGCCGGCAAGTCAGGTACTTGTCGCTTACAGCTCCGATGTTGCATTTCGTGCGATGCGTGGGTTTCCGGTGGGAGACAGGAGGGCCACGCGTCTCCATAAAGTTTATGCGGATGATTATGGGCGTCGGTGACTCCGATTGCTTGTTTGCAAGTACAATAACAACTGACAAGTACTAGGGTTGAATAACATAAATGTAGGTTACATAATTCTCATACTCTTCCCACTTTGATAGCATCTTCCGGCGTGACAGTAAAAGTGCTTGAGTAAACACACGACAATTGCCACATGCGATTGTTCTGAGCCACGATACGGAACGATTTCTATATAATATTAAAGAAGATGTGAAGCAGGGCAGTGATGCTCGGGACGTCATCAGCATGGGAGTAAAGATAACATTTATCATGTGCATCGGCTTCGTGGCGGCCTATCAGAGTGATGGGTAAATTACTGCTTTTTATAGTCCTAGCTTTTACTTGGTATATCGTTCGTAGTTATTCACAATGCTGCCTGGTAACTAAATGGGTGAAAAAAGTAGCATGTGTTTATTCCAAGACCCACCAGTATTTCTATATGAAATTTCACAATCGCTTCAGCCGTTTACCCATGATAGCATACTGATAAATTTAGTTTAGCATTTATGATAATAGTATGGATTATTTAAGGCCTAGTGTTTTTGGTGGGCAGACGATCACCGTGCCTTGATGAGATTTGAGATCGGCAGTCTTGGCGGTGATTGAAAAAGGACATGGTTCGGCAGTGGACCGACAAGGGTTGGTAATGGTGGTGTTGAAGACATTTTTGTTCGAACAGTGAAATGGATTTACAGGGTTCACCTGGCTTTGAGCAAAGTCCAGCAGGAATCTGGTACATAAATGCGTATGTCTACCTCCTTGCTAATACTTGGCGGCGGTATGTTCATCTGTGACATCCTTAATAGTCACCATCGTCATCAGCCAGAGGGACGTCCCTTGGACAGAGGCCTCTCACAAAACAATAGGTCTTGATAGCTGTACATGGATCTATCACAAGTAAACCATCATCAGCCGTCTGTCAAGCTACTTAGTAAGAGGCAGTCCCACATTTGCTTTCCTGCTGAATCGGATCAACACCGCCGGGGTGGTAGATACCTCTCGCTCCCATAACACCGGTGTGAAGTGACAGTAACACTGACGCGTTTCATACGGAATATATTAACGGAGAGGCACTCTTTGATAAGAAATAAAAAAGATATAGAATAGTAGGTATTTCAAAAAGGTACTGGCCCATTGGGAGGACGGGATGGAGGGCGTCCCATCCGCTCTAACGGTGCAGATGTTCACATCAGTAGTCGCTGCGATTCCTCGCTTGTCCCCCTCAGGTATAAAAAGAAATTGTACCTATCAGTAATTGTTTGTGACGTAACAGGGGTTTTCATCCAAGTACATCTTATCAGCGGACCGAGGATCAGCTGGCGGAACCGTCGGCGAGGGTGGAAAAGAGTAGGGATGAAAGAGAAGACCAAAACGACAGGATCCAAAGATTTGGATTAACAGGATATGGAACTACCGTGAGTTGACTACTTAAATTTTACTTTTATCTCCTATTTCTCATACGCCCAGGGTAGGAAGTACCCAACTCCTTCATATGTGGCTTACAGGCGTAAAGGTGTTGTTACTTATTTATACATTATTCACTGCGAGAGAGACAAGCGCTCGTAGGTACGCACAACAAGCGCAAAACGATCCCTGGTCTTCGAGGTCTGTAAGGATCGTCATCTTTGGCACATTGCCATTACATTGGAATTACATTTTTCTGCCTCATTAGAAAACTGCTGTGAATACACGTTAATGTGTTTGTTGTTATAATCTATAGGTATATGTTACTTTTAATTTTTATTTAAGGGTTCATACGGCGGAACATCGCCAGGTGTTTATGGTCCGTTGAAAATCGATTTGGGAGGAGTGCTCTTAGGCTCAATACTTGGCTTCGGTGCCGTAATCATCTTACCGAAGATCATTCACGCCTTCTCATACGGCTACGGAGGCTATGGAAGAAGTGAGTATTTTTTTTTCATTTATACTGGCAACGCCCCGGGGTTTTGGAGTAAAGCGAAGCATAACAATGCTTCGCTTTACTCCGGTTATGTGATCCATTTTTCGTGTGGCCATCTAGATATCTGCAGTATAAATAAAGTATGCTAATCTTTTACTATGTTCATATCTGCTCAAAAGACGACGACGCTCATTTACTATGCAAAAACTGGGTCATAGGTATGTCGGCTCTGGCACGCGACTGGAGTTGTCATATTTTATAATATTTTTGAAGTATAATAAAACTACTTTTACGGATTTTATCGCGGCTTATTTAATTATTAAGCTAACCCGACCATTACAGCAACCATGGTCCGCCACCGCCACCAGTCAACCAGTGACTATGGTAAAAGTAGTTTTATTGTAGTGAATGTAATAATTTTATAAAAGGTTATTTTTTCTTAAATGGGACGAGCAGTGTCCCAGTCATCCTTTCGGTGAAAACTTCCGGTGAGAGGATTGAGAGTGGTGGGGTTGAAACAGTGTTTTTGATTATTGAGTCAGGAGCTCGGACAGTTGTTCGAGAGCCATCGAGGTGATAAGTTGTCTAGTGAAAAATTATACTTGTTGGCTAATAAAAGGCTCCAAGTGGAATCAAAGTATTTACTGCATGGTGATCTGGATGGTTTTCCTGATATGATAACATTCGCGTAAACTTAAGACAACAATCTTTAAAGTAATTATAAAATAACTTTATGGTACAATTTAATGTATCCGTCTATTTATTGCAATACCCGCTCTAAGCCAAGTTAAAATTAAATTTTTACTTAATTAAATAATGGCGCCGTAAATCGTTTCTTAAGAAAATAAAAATGACGCCCAATTTTAACTATTTTTCAGGCGCAGAATCGGATTTTGTGCAGGTATCAGATGTAATAAACAGAATGGACGAGGCCCTGGCCCGATACAACATAGACTCGACGTCGTGCGTGCAGCGGCTGGCGTGTTCCTACGTGCAGCTGGCGAACGAAAACATCGTCAACGGGAACGCAACTGACTTCGAGTCGATGCTAGCTAGTGTGTCGAGGTATATGCAGTTTCCAATATTCTCACACACGTCCTGCTAAAATTATAAATTCGCAAGTTTATACGAATGTGTTCCTTAATTTACACGTCAACGTGAATGGTCAATAACTATGGTTCGTTAAGGTGGAGGGGAGTGGCTCGTGGCCGTGACTATGGCGCTCCATGGGGGAGGATGTACAGCAATGGATCACGTCCGGATGATGGTGATGAGTTTAGACGAAATTTGGACATATACATATCATAAAATGAAGTCTCCAAAATCCTACCCCCTCTACCTCCAAATCCTACCTCCTCTACCTCCAAATCTACAGACCAGGTTCTCACATTAGATTCTAGTGCATAATTTGCCAAGTGTAATTTACGCGTGAAGTCGGGGCGAAAAGCTAGTGAATTATAACGAGGTCTCAAGTAGTGCGAACGCTACACCGCCTGGAATACCGCGGCGACCTCTCTTCCATACCTCATACCGGGTTGACGAATATGCTATAGTCATTTTACCTACAGTTCGTGTATTATATTGCACACTGGAGGGTAGGAGGAAAGAAGGGCATGCATAGTGCATGACACTACATCCTCTATGCATTGGAATTGGGCCGGCACGACCGGGGAAATGCCTCTCGCTCACATATTACCGCCGTAAATTGGCACCGGTGTCACGTTTCGTGATGTTTGTGAGTAGCCGGTGGCCCATTGGGGGTGGGGAACGCAGGGCAACGCATCGGCATAGTAATTGTGATGTTAATGGGCGTCGGAAGTCTTGACAATCTATAAAAAAAGGTAAGAGGTAGTGCCATCTTGCTTTGCTGCCATATTGGTCGGTACGACTAGGGAGGTACCTCACGCTCACAGGATGCACCCTCAAGTGTATCCTGTGAGCGTGAGGTCTACGCTGTCACGTTCCACTGTAGGGCCACGTTTGCTTAGAAATTGAGCATGTCCATGGGCTTCAGTCAAAGGTTCCGAATGTTCTCTTTAACCCCTGACACTGTAAAGAGAAAATGAACGACCTGTTGGAAAGACAATGTAGGCACAATATACATATAGAAATTATAATATACTATTTTTAATTTCAGCAATTCACTAGTCCGGCGTATGTTGGATGGTACTTCGATCTATGAAGCCATGGATGCTGGCAAATCGTCAGATACTGATTGTCAGAATCAGTATCCGAAATGTAAAATGGAGAAGAAAACGATTGTAAAGATTCTAACACAAGTGTTGCCATCGTAATAATATTAATTTTGATAAATCAATCTGGTTCCTTAAATTACAGTAGTAATTAGAAAATATTTTCTTAATAATAAATGGTAATAACCAAAGCTTTTCTGTTTTTCCTTTTTTATGTTACATTCTCCCTACGTAATGTTTCATGACAAAAAAAAATCTATAAAATTATTTTACTTCTCAAAGGAGATCTACCGTCTCTATTCTCCCCTAGTCTGTAGCATCACCCTGCAGAGCAGATACCTCTATCTAAATGATAGAAGAACTACAATTTTGTTCCGACATATTAAGAATGTTTATACAAGACGAACACGGACGCCATTAGGTATTACTATTTCATGACAAATCGAGGATATATAGATAATCAAAGATAAGATATATTACTGAACTATGAGACATATATAAATTTGGCGAATAAGCTGAAACCGAACTATTCTGGTTAAGAGGGTCCGGTTTTTCGTTTTAGGGACAAACATTTATTTTATAGGGAGACAGCGTGAAATCGGAGCCATTCGGTGATTGCCGACGTCCGTTAACATACGCAAGGATAATCGGTATGTAGATCCGTAGCCCTCCTGTTCGCCATTGCCCAATGAGTTACTGGATTTTTGTATAGAATAGGGGGCAGCCGAGAAATCTGAGCCATTTTTACACGTACCGACGCCCATGAACATCCACATAATAACTATGCCGATGCTTTGCCCTCCTCCCACCCAATGGGCCTACGGCTACTCACAAACTCATTTACGGCGGTATTATGTAAGCGAGAGGTACCTCCCCGGTCGTGTCAGCCCAATTCGTTGCATAGGAGGATGTAGTGTCATGCACCATGCATGGTACTACCTCCTCCTGAAAGGTTACTCAGAAACCACACACAACAAGGCACCGCCAAGGAAGTATATTTTTAAAAGAGTGCGGTAAAAAATAAAACAAATGATATACAAATTTAACAATTTTATTAACAGAGTCAACACGAAACCCTATCTACATTGATATGTTCGGCAACTCAACTATACACCCGCATTCACGGAGATTAACACAATAATTAATTAAAACTTCAGAAGTCCTTTGCGTCACAACTCGTGTACAACATGTTGAAATCCAAGCACACAAAATTCGGGTAGATGAAAAAAATCACCTACCTCACGATCACATTATATAGACGTCGCTGGAATGTGAGTCCCCCCCGTTCCCCTTTTACCTTCCCGCGTATGCCCCGTTGCGTCTGTACTTTAGCGCATTGTATTAAATCGCCGACTTGACGTTATCGACGCCAGATCTAAGGAATCTGACCTTAACCGAGATATACAGTAAAAAAAACAGGCGCCACAGGGTGCAAGGGGGGCGAGGGCGGTCAGGGACGTCAACTAGTCGTACACGTGTACAAAACAATGTTCTCCAAATGTTCAGCAAGTGATCTATACTATACTAATATATACACAAATTATTCATTTAAAACGCGTTTAATTATTGAATTTTGCATAATTGCTCGATCAGACAAATGTATGCTAAGTTTTTACAGCTCACACTTGGTGGCATTCTAAAATAAAATCATTCCTAATCGCAAATCGATTTCATTTAAAATTAAAATGCATAAATCATCAATGCATTCATGTCGAGTTTAAGACGTTTAAGGGGATAGAGGAAAGAATAGGTGTCACATTTTCTGCATTCCTGCTTTTAAATAGACTATCTCCATAGTAGAAAATTTAACCAAAACTTTCTAATTTTCTCAATATTTTATTCCGCGTCAAATAGAACGATCGATTAATAGCACGCGCTGTAGCTTAACAGATCTTAGCGATAAAAGGAATCCGTTACACTTGCTCCTCGGAAATTACACCTATGCCTTTTTACGCATTCGATTTTTAAAGTAAAACTTCTTTACGCTTGACTTGAGGAGTAAGCTGGTGAAAGTGACAGAGCTTTACAAAAGCGAGGCCAACGGACGTTGAGATCATATAGGTTAGTGAAGATAGAAAGAAAAAAAGAGAGAGAGATTTGAACGGGAGGTACAGGGAAGTAAAGTGAGGATGGAAATTTGCGAGTTGCGCTTTGTATATACATAATAGGGGCAAGACAAAGAGGAACGAGCATACATTGTATTTCTCTCTTTATCGCATAGCTCGTTACTTTTCGTATAAATAAAGATGTTTACTTTCGGTCGTGTGGTCCAAAGTACACTCGTAGTCTTTTCTTCAATAATTAATTGTACTTCACGAGTTAATCGCAAGTTAAACATCAGAGGAGGCAAACATTTTAGCTTTTGCTTAACTATAGTCCGTGTCGTTTGGAATAGAACCGAATAAATCGCAACTTCAAACGCGTCGCGTTGTGAGGTCTGCATAAATGCACAAGTCTCTTCAAGTTTAACACTTGTGTGTATTCAAACAGCTTTCACATGTAATTCAATACTTTGTTTTAAAAATAACTATGCATTGATTCTTTCACTACACATTCCCTATTTTAAACGCCACGGATAGAAAATATATATAACAAGGACGTGAATATATATATATATATATATATATATATATATATATATATATATGTTATAAAGTGCTTAGATTTAATATTTATACAGCAGTTTGTTTATATAATTGATAAATGCATTAGTCTTTTTTGTTTATCACAAAATTGATAACAATAGTGATTTAGGTTGTTGTAACAGTGACTCTTATATAAATTGTAGGCACAGAAGACGCAGATCTCCTCGGAATCAGTCGAGGTTTGTGTGATTTGATGAGAATTTTGCACATCGTCCAGGTGCTGGTCAATAAGGCTCAGTGGCTTGGTGCAAAATACAACAGGTACAGTATCGGGAAAGCATCAAAGACGTGAAAAGGTTTATGATTTTATTGGTAAAAAAGTTGTCAGCAAATTTCATTATTTTGAAATGTGAAATATCATTGTACCGGCGAGTGTAAAACATTTTGTTCTCACCAGCTTATAAAAATAATAGTCATTTCTAATTGTGAAATGCGTGTGGTATATTTCATGTACGCACAAATCATAGAGAAATAACGCTACGTAGCGCTCCTGCTGCGTATCTATTGCGTGTACAAAACTCATAGATCACGCGACAATACAAAGTGGCACTTCAAAATCATATTTTAGACGGCTTAACAAGAATTAGTGTCATGCTACATTGCAGATGAATCGAGCCGACACGACCGGGAAGGTCCTGGTTCCCTACCTTTCGCTCATACGTTAGAACCATAAAGTAACCGCCATGTCATGTGGTTTGGCAGTTTCCAGCCCGATGAGAGCTAAGCAGAAGGTGGGAAACGCATCTGCATTGCATTGCACAACCAATGGCACTTCCATTGGTTGTGCAATGCAATGCCGATGCGTTGATAGGCGTCGGTATTCACCAAATGGCTCCGACTGCTTTGTCCCCGAATCTATAAAAAAATAAAGATTTCAGTATTGGAATTCTCCGGCGAAATGAATATTACCACATGCGTAGCCATAACGGTACGATAAGAATTATGTGAACAACTTTTTATCTGTCATAATTTACCTATTCTCGTAATCCTTGTCAAAATGGCAATTACGGGAATCCCCTAATACGGCAACGTTTATGACCAGAACTAAAGAAATTACAACGTCTATACTAAAATAAACATACAGATAATGAAAGAAATTCTGTAAAACTTTGTTCTAGCGGTGGATTCGTTAACTAAATACGTATAAAACTTAGCAGGCGTCAGTGTCCACGAGATCGATATAAAATAAAAACTAGAATAATATTTTTAAAAAGAGCGATATTTTGGCACTATGCATGAATACTTAGTCATTGTATCTAACTCATCACATTTGATTGTGCCTCCACATTCTAAAATATTTAAGATTGGTAAACCTTTGTGTTGGTGATAATTCAAAACAGCTTGAGCAAATGTTAACATTAATTGTGTCTTACCGCTAAACAACCTTCTCGTGTATTACCCTGCGTGCCCTAAGACTGAATCCATTTACCATTTTTCTGAAGAGTGTGCGTCATGGAAAAATTAAGCGTCGTCACATTAGTCTCTATTTTCCTACTTTTTGCTTCTATCATAAATGTGAAAGTTAATATCTATGTTTGTTGTTCTTTTACGCGAAAAACACAAACGAATTTCTTTCGCTAAAATTTAATACAGATATAGATTACAACATAAAAGTTACCTTACACATCGTAAAACAGAATGGGATATATCTCACGCGGGGAAAACCGCATCTAGTTTGCTCTTATTAATGCGCAGACCATTAACCAGGTATTACCAGATATAACAACGCAGTAGTGCATGGCGCAGTATAGGACGACTTCAAATAACCTCATAACGCCACTTCTGTCCAGAAAAACGGTCAGTGTAATTGACTATTAACTCAAGCGTCCATTATTAAATAACTTACCGTTTGTAATTCAAAAGGTAACAAAGCGTTTTGCAATCTCACTACCGTTCGTACGATTGTTCTCTTATAATATCGCGCTTCTAATTAGTTAACCTATCTAGTATTTATTTTACATCGCTGGTAGGCCACGTGCGTCTCCAGTCGCAGCTGACTAACATCGGGCCGGCGACGATCACTGGCACATCATGTTCAGGAAGGAGTGCGCGTACGCCATCGGTTTGACATCAGGATGCGGCTGTAAAAATGCAAGTTATTAAATGATAATATTGGTTCTAGGAATCTATTTAGAAATTTGCCCTCTGCACAGGACATACTATATACGGTCTGACCGTATATAGTGCGGCGCCAACAACACCCCGAACACAGTATCAATTAGTCATATTTTAATATCCAATCAGTTCGCAGCAAGCATTGCGCATTCTTGCATCATCAATCAATATTACTTAGCATAATAAGTTTATTAGGATCAACAACAAACACAATCATTTCGTTATCCACTTGTTTATAATCTATCGCCCAGTTTTGAAAAGCATCCATTATGGTCCTTCGAGCCGGATCTAAATTTACGGATGTAGTGCACAAAGTTGACGTGTCAATTTTCCCTCCCCTATTCCAATAGGAGACGGCAGTCGAAGAATATCATGCGCAAGACCGATCTCCGAGGCACAGGGGTGTACCAGGATCAACTTCTCTACTTCGGTCCGTTGTTAGAATTTCTAAGTGCCAATAACACTTTTCCTACCTGACTACGAACCAGGACCCCTGGATCTGTGGTTTGACACCCTTACCACCAGGCGACGTGGAAAAGTACTTATAAGTATGTAACTAATATGAGTCCCTTACAAGTAACGTAGCGTATACTTAATAAAAATTACTGAAAAACTCACCACTGCTTCATACGTAGTGAAATTTGGTTTAAGGTCTTTGCCGTTCATTGTGATGAAAGCACCAAGGTTACCCATTGTGTCACTGCAAAGAAACAATATTTTTAAATAACGAAGACCTTCTCTATGGCATAGCTAACTAGGGATTAGTCGCCTGGACATGGGTGAAGACTTATTAAAATAGCACCTGCCTTTAGCTGTTGGAAATATTTGAGTCAGTTAATGTGCCGCAAGCCACCACTGGAGGACCTCACCCCGGGGCCAGCAAAATTTGCACATTTACGCGTTTCGCTGCGAAAAAAAAAGAGGCTGCGCAAGGCCCGCTTAAGCTTCAAAGCAACTGTGGCCACGGGTGGACATACAGACATACATTATGTATTCATTCTCGTCAAACTCGCTCGTCCGTTCATCGCGGGGATGCGGGCCAAACGCGCGAGAGACAGGACAGGAATATTGCATAATATTTTTGATGACGGATCCCGGGGACAATGCGTCTCTGACAAACCGCTCGAAACATAGCATAGCCATCAAACACCGGTATTCCAGGGTTAACTGAGGGAGCAGTTCGGCTGCAAAGCATCAATGGCACCATCAGTTACACGATCATTTGTCACTCACCAGTAGTTGGGCGCCGAGAAGACCGTGATGCACTGGCCGTCGTGCGCCACCTCGTAGCCATCGTTCTTCACCTCGTGGCTCCTGATGATATAGTCCAGGCCGTTCTTCTGCAGGAAGTTGGCGGTCACGTCGGGCCCGAACTGGCAGCCGACTCCACGTTTAGAGTGCGACCTGCCGAGCATCGGCTGCGGGTCCGACCAGAGCAGCTCGCACATTATACCTGGGGAATGTTTAGGAAATGAATTGAGGCTAAACTTTTAAGACTACTTTTTATGGTATAAAGGGGCAAACGAACAATCGGAATCATTTGAAGCACACGTATGGACGCCCTTTTTCCTCTTCACCTACTGAAGGTTCCACGGCCACAAGGGCTTAAGAACTAACGTCTGAAGGGAGTTAAAAAAAGTAAGCGGCGTAGTGTTACGCTTGGTTGCTCGATCGCTGTCACACACAATTTTCAGCTCATATTTTTTCATACTGCCTTAAATCGTTTCTTAACTGATCCTCAAAATGAACACAAAAATCAAATCACCATCTTCAGGCGGCTGCTGATTTCTTTCGACCTTCCTGATGTCGTCCAAGGTGACGTCGTCCTTGGAGAATAGGCCGCCGTGCATCACCATCACTCGATTGTTTATGCAGTGGGCCAGCGGCAGCCAGTTGTACACCTCGGTGAACAGGTCCGCCATCTGCGAGGTGTACTTGGACGCCACCTCCCCGCGGAAACCGTACACCCTGTTCATGTCAAGGGTCTCGTGGTTACCTAAAATGACATATGGTAGGCAGTTTATTATGACTACCTGCTTGGTCCAGTGCCAATACGCGATAGAGCCTTCCCATGTTCGTTTAATTTATTACTAAAGTACCATTAAAACAAATACAAGAAGCTAACAGCCGTCACCTGTATGGTTAAAAATCCATAATTTTTCATATGCACTACACGAATAGATATTTATATATCATAAAATCATACTGGTGACTGCGGGAACCCCTTAAAGATTGCTACAGTTATGCAGATTGCCCTTCTACATCCCAATTGACCCATGGGCCAATGGATACTAACAAACCATATGAATTCATGCGATAATTAGAATTTAACATTGAAATTGGCTCAATTAATGGAATCTATGTAATGAAAAACAACGCATACCTCTAGACATGAAGAAATGATCTGGATATAACAACTTAAAGCTGAATAACGTGAAGATACATTCCACACTGAACGATCCTCTGTCAACAAAGTCTCCGTTAAACAAGTACGGGTTCTTCGGTGATGGAAGACCGTTTAATTTGAATATGTTCATTAGATCGTAGAACTGTCCATGTATATCACCACACACTGTGAACTTCTGGTCGTCAGGCACATTTATATCAACCAAAGAAGGCTGCTGTTGAAGATACGCTTTAACATCTATTAGAATCTGCAAATATAAAATGTATATAAGTTAGTTTTATATGTTAGTTTCAACCTTTTTTTTTTTGCTTTATTTTATTAAGAAATGCTTAAAGGTAGTATAGAATATATTTGGAGTAAAATTATCACATGTACCGTCTCTTCTAGTTTTTGGTTCAAAATCATGTTCGTTTAGCAGAGCTGACACAAACAGATTTGTATGGACACTTATTTTTATTTATTGTATATGTGAAACATGGTGGGCAGACAGTTGTGGCAACTGATTTTCCATGCGGAATAATCATAAATAAATTGTGTATGCAATAGTTCACAAGAGTTTTGCGAGAGGAACTTCTGCAAATGTGTAGGGATGCAGGTACCTAAGAAGGCCAGGCTTGACACATGATCAGATTGACCAGGTATTGTCTGTAGTGTAGGTGGTGTCAAGAGTCTCAGGCATGTTTTTACATAATAACGTACGTATGTTACATGTGGGAGGAGGCAAGGCAAGCGTGTAGGGATTATGACTTATGATTGCACTTGCTTCACTTCGCCTGCACTGTAAAGGATCTGGCATGAACATTATATTATGATGGTGTTGTTGTTGAAACTCCTGTTATAGGATCAACATATAATGTGAATTATTAGGTAACAATAAACATAAAAATTACCTTAAATGCATACTTTCTATGAAGTTTCTTTTGGGCTAAGTAATATTCCATCAAATCAGTAACAAATTTCAAAGTAACCTTGCCATCTTCCAAGCTAGGTCCGACATATTCGTCTTCAATAGCTGTAAGATAATGTTAAGAAAATGTATCCCAACAATCAAGTTGAAGGATTTTTTAGGAAGAGATAGTGCTGCCATAGGAGGCAGTGCCATGCATAATGCGGTATGCGACTGGAGAGGTAACTATCGATCACAGCTGGAGTCTGCGAACACCCTATCACTCGCGAAAGAACACACATTCCGTCCGATCCGTGAGGCTACCGAAATTGAAAACCATCCAAATTTCAAGAGAGGATGGCTGGGTGCTTCCTTCTTTGTGAGACCCAGTTATAAATATAATCAAATCAAAATCCAAACATAACATTTCACAGCTGCATGATACAATAAGCGCTTACTGTATTAATCAAAATAACTAAATTATATAAAATATTTGGTTTTAATAACTTATGACATCACTACATTTGTCATCTCAGTCCACCCGTGACCATGATAGCTGTAAAGCTTCTGAAACGTCGGAATCGTAAAATACTTAATAAACCGCGTCAAAATCCGTTGAAGTAGTTTTGTTATAATTTTAGAGTCACTATAGTTCATAATTAAAAAGTTGCAAAACTTATTAGATAGTAGAAGGCACTCAGGAAAATGTTGGGACTGCATTCTATGCACATTTTTACATTTGACTATAAAACATTATCCATCAAACATTAGGATGTTATTGTTTCTATATCAGAATTGCTTTACTTACTCATAGCATCTAGATTGATGGAATCAGCAATATTCACTTCTTTTCTATCTACTGAGATGGCTTTCTCAAATGCTATTTTCTTTACAATTTTATTACATTCATTATATTTCATTTTCGCATCTTGGTCATTTGGCCTTTGTTTAGTTACCTGGAATTAGAAACAACCAAAATAAATATACAAGATGTTGTTTACGTCATATATAAGACATAACCTTAAACATATACATATTGTTAAATAAACAATGAGTAAGACATGAAGCTCTTGGTGTTATCAGTAGAGAGTATAGTTGTAAGTGTCCCCGAGAATTTTCTCCCTGTCCGTATCATATCAACTAAGCCTAGTTTGTCATTCGCCTGTCTTACAAGTCCACATCTACAAAATTTTATATTTTTTTGGCACCAACATATAATAAAATATGAAAATAAATAAAAAAAAAACATTGCTATAATATAATGAGTGACACTTGTGTAAACTTAAGAAAGCATTGGTTTATACAATAGAACCAATTTTTATAGTATAAGGGGACAAACGAGCAATCGGTATTTTTTTTAAGACTACAGTATAATTACATCAGTATAATTACTATGCCGATGCATTGCCTTCCTTATCACCTCCCCCCAATGGACCGTGCTACTCACGAACCGAACATAAAAATATTTGGTTTTTACATATCTTCTCCATGTCTACAAGTTTAACAAATTTTAAAGTCATCCATTCAATTTTTTTTAAAAAAAGGAATGGGAATTTTCCTTCATATTTATATAGAATCTATTAATATATGATGAATATTGGATGACATTTTAATATTTTAATGTCACTATAATTATTATTTGACTATAACATATTCTGATTATTAGTAATACATGATAATTTTTATTTTGTTTCTAACATTTGACGAGGCTTTGAACACCTGAGGTGAACATGTCAGCCTCGGGGATGCTCTATCACATTCCCTTCATGAAATGATTGGTCAACAAAATTGTACAATTTAAAAGCCCTGCTTGTAAGTGGACCCGCTGCTAGCCAGCAGTTGACCTCGCCAACACTCACAGGAACAGACCCCCCCAGTACTCTGCTTCTCAGATCTGCATTCTTGACACATTCCAACAAAATATGCAGTATGTCTTCAAGCTTATAACACTTTTCACAAAGTGCTGAAGGTTTAATACCTATCATGTGATAAAATTTATTTGTTGGAACATGTCAGGAACGCAGTCTGATATGCCTAAACCAGCAGTGCCCTAGAGAGGTTAGCGCGGTTAAACCATGGAGTCCATAGAACCTTTCCTTTGATGGTTCTGTACCAGACCCCAACATCCTTGAGTGCACCAAAGTCATGCTCCCAGTTTTCTGGACATTTTTCTTTATAAAAGGAAGTTCACTGGCAAAGGGTTTGGAGTCTAGTACAACACCACCTATTACAGCGTCTTTTGCACAATTATCTCGTTTCCATTGGATTTTTATAAGCTTATTTTTTTGGATAAATTCCTGGATTAACTTAATAGCTTCAAATGCAATGGGCATGCCTCTCTGAGCCGACACACAACTGGTAAGGTGCTGGAGGGCACTCCTCGAGTACGACATTATAACGACCGGAGACTGGTTAGGTAATTTTTTGCGTAACTTAGAGCCTCTTTAATCGCGACCAGCTCGGCACGCATACGCCGCACTGTGCAGCTCACGCTTGAAGGACTCATTGCGAGAGATCTGCTCTGAAAGCCAGGTTACACTCATAAAAGCCATGTATGTGTGTTGTCCTGATTCAAGAGAAGTTTGAAGTTGCTTGCTTTAGGTCTCATACTCAAAAAAAAAAAAGGTTTTGCATTCCAATGAAATATTTTTAAATGTCCTTTTTATTTGTGCAGTTATCCATTATGAGTAGATATAAAAAATTGAAGCAACATCTCGATCGTAATGTAATTCTGCAAAAAAGATTTTCACTTCACTCCAAATTAACTCTGTGAACATCTTGATTTTACTTCAATTTCTACTTCTTTTTTTTGATTTGAGCTCTATTTCTACTTCCCTTTCTCTTTTACTCTTCAGCTGGTGTTGTGGAGGACTTTACGATAAATGTGTTACGTTGTTATCTGAATCAGATTCAGTTTCAAAAACAGTATTTTCTGACTTCTCTCTATTCGGTTTATGTACTTTCCTATTGCAAAATTTGTTCTGAGATTTTTTTTTGCATCTGTATAAATATTGACATTGTCTTCTTCTATCTCAGTCATGGCGACTTCAGAAGTCGCTTTTCTAGTGGAGGTAGCGGCACAAACATCTCTGTAAGAAGTTCTCGAATTTACATCATGTTACAAAAATAGCGGATTCTGTTAGAGTTCCTCGGGCTTCCTAGTCAGCCTTAATTTAGCTTCTTGTCCGGCTTGGGTCTCTTGTGCTCTAAAATTATTCAAATCTACTTTATAAGAGCAATTATTTTGACCCATGAAAATACGTATAGATCGCTCCCGCTGAAATGCTGGGCACAGGCTTTTCATAAGCTACATGTAGTTGCACTTGTCAGTTAAGTGTCCGAATCGTCAGCATTTTGAACACTGGGTGACTGGGTACATAAATAAGTTCACAGCCATCCTACATTCGTATGCCTTGATATGCGGGGGCAAAACTGAACCAAGAAAACGGATGAGCACCGTCTCACTCTTGATCCATTTCCCCTCCCTATTCCCTTCTATTTAACCTCTTAACCGCTACAATTTCAGTGTCCGACTCTAACATTTCTTTCACTCTTGATCCATTTCCCCTCCCTATTCCCTTCTATTTAACCTCTTAACCGTTACAATTTCAGTGTCCGACTCTAACATTTCTTTCACTCTTGATCCATTTCCCCTCCCTATTCCCTTCTATTTAACCTCTTAACCGCTACAATTTCAGTGTCCGACTCTAACATTTCTTTCAACTCTCCTCAATGTCTCACTACGCTATATGAAAACGCGACTTCATTGGTTTTTCTACATTCATATTTTTTGGAATTTCCCCATCCAGAAAGTTATCTGCGTCGGCATTTGGAGCAAACCGGATCAATACTTTATAGTTATTTTTATATAAAACCCGTAAGAGGCCTTCAACATTATAGTTTTTTTTTAAATCTTAGGGAATCCCAACTGTTTGGGTAAAATCTGTCTACAGCTTACGGATACTTCGTAAATCTTTTCCGTCGCAACCGGAGAGCTGGCTACCGGGGGCGACGGTCGCAGGTTCATGTGCTTGCGGCGCGCCATGACAGTGAAGCCGTCGTCCTCCGCGCTGTGCTTCCGAACGTCACGCGCGCTTGCCGTGTGGCGCGCCTGCGCACTCGATATACATATCGTAGTCGTCCCATTCCAAATTATTCTCTGCAGGGCTAGGTGACCCCAGGACTAACCCTTCAGATAGTCTCGGGAGACATCGCGACAAAACATTCGGCCTCGAAGTCCGTCTCCACACACGGATAACTCATAAAAATAGTTAATGAGGGTAGATAAAAGCTGATTAAATATTTCACTGATTAGTTCAAAACAAGAACAAAATCACTTAATTAACTGAGTCTGAGTTATAAAGAACAAAAAGAAAGACATTATATTAGTATTTTCAAACTATGAAGCAAGTAAAAGAATAGAATTAGTAAGAAAATTTATCTCACAAAAGCGTGAACAAAAACGTGCTTGTACGCAATCGTCGCTCACGCCAGACTGATGAATTATATATATATATATATATATATATATAGTTATATTTAGTTATATTTCATATCATAGACTACAATAAAGCCTTTGATTCTATAGACCACAACTATATTTGGAAAGCTCTAAACAGGGAAGGTATTGAAGTCAAGTAGATGAGAATAATCCATAAAATATACTCAAATAATACAGCACCGATAAAATTTTAATGAAATTCAAAGGAGTACCAATGGAAATTATTCCCACCAAAACTTTTTTTGGCTGTGCTGGAACAGATATTCATACAATTGGAATGGGATAGTATAGGAGTGCATATCAACTGGTGAGAATGGCTGTCGAATCTACAATTTGTTGTAACATATGGTAATCTGACCTGGGCACTAACATCTAAACATACTCTAAAGCTAAAGACATGCCAAAGAAAGTTAGAGCGCAACATCTTGGGGTATACAAAAAGAGACAATTAAAGGGCCATATTCATAAGAAACACTACAAAACTGGGGGATGTCATACAAAAAGCAAAAGTTTGAAATGGAACTGGGCTGGCCACTTGCTTAGGGATTAAAAAAAATGAACAAAAGTTGTTGCAAAATGAACACCGAGAAAGAAAGGCAGACCATATTGAAGTTGGATCGACAATCAGAAAAAAATATGGCGGGATCACTTTGGACCCATGTCACACGGGATAAATAACAGTGGAAAGATTTGGAGGAGACCTATGAATCGACGGGATAGCTGATGAACAATTACAATAATTATGACTAATTTATTTACACAAATGTATGTATAGGTATGTCCGCATTATATGTGAATGAATAAATAAAAATGGTATATTTAGTATAATAAAAATATATATATATATAATACTTATAATCTATTTCAAATTCAAATCCTGAACAGTAAAATTTAGTACCTATCTATTTGTAAACTGTCATAATATTGGATTCCAATTGACAAAACTGCCACATCATAAGAAGTGGTGAGAAGTGATTGCAGTATTCATATAGTGTGTTAATCGGCCAATCTGTGTTAATTTTATTATTCTGCAAAATCTTGGCCTCCACCCAAGTTATATTTTTTTTTGTCATGTTTATGTCAAGGAAGGGAAATTACAAACACATCATATGGAACTAAAGTAAATATCCTCCTGCTTTGTTAGCTATGTATGTATTTATATTGTTAGGCTGCAACAGCATATTAAATAAAAATTGATATGAAATAATTAGGTACATTATGAATTCCTGAAATTATTAATCATAAATTACTTTTAATATGCTACATGTCACAAGCATTTTGAAAGTCATTATATCAGATTATGTAATTTAATTTGAAAGTTAAACTTTACTGTGACATATAACATGTCACTACAACAATTGTGCAATATAAGCAGGGTAATAATAAATAGATTAGTCTATATATCAACAAAGTATATTAATGATTGTGATATCTAAAACAAAAACTTGAGCAACTGACAAAGGGAATAAAACATTGGATTTTTGAGCCACAATGTTTGTCTAGTCTAATCTCCAAAATTACTAGTATATTAATATTAGTAACAGTTAGTGAATTATAAATTATTATTTTATTAAACTTACGAATTCAAAGTCCTTAAGTGCTAGTTTGTACTTTCCTAAAGACATATGAGCGGCAGCTCGTCTGTAATATGCTTTAGTGTAAGCCCTGTCCAGTTCTATCGCCTTAGATGCATCAGTTAAGGCATAGCCAAAGTTTTCCAACCTTAAGTTAGCTATACTCCTATTCGCATAGACTACGGCACTTTTTGGATTTTTCTCTATTGCCTTCGTATATAAAGAAATAGCTTCATTGTAGTGTTGTTCTGTAATTTAAAAAAGTTAAGAGGTTATAAATGGTGTATTTAATAAACCACACAAATCTGTTAAATACATAATATAACTGTATTAAATTTTAGTGATATTTGTATGGATAAGCTGTAATACAAAGAACTCACTTTTAAAATACGTATTGGCTTTATTTTTGAGGTCTTCTGCTGCATCTGAATCCTCTTGTGTCACTATTACGTCTCCGATCTCGTTAGCATCAGCCGATACTTCATTATTAGCCATTGTATAAGAATAAAATACACAAAAAATTAAAATACGTAGTAACTAATAATACACTGAGTCATTTAGTTTAAATGTGATTTTTACATGCATCTACATGCTAGAAGTCTGCTTCTTTGATACGATAGCGAATTGACAGACTGACAGTAATGAAAGATGAAATTAGCCTTTTTTTTTTCTTCTTTTTATTTTATTCGTCCATACGAACCAGGTGAGATCACATGACCATACCGCCTCGACTTTATTAGTGGATGAAATTAGCGTTCAATGAATTTTAGTTTTTAAAATTATTTTCTTTTTTGAAATAAATTGATACATCCCATTTTATTTTCTCCTAATTGTTTTTTTCATATTACTTGATATTGTGATTTTGCATGAATTGTTTTAGTTGCTTATATATTTGAAACGTACATTACTAGAATCTATAATAATGTTATAGAATTTGCTGGGGTTGAAACACGTAGGACAGTATGTAATACAGAGATAACACGCACTGGACTCATGAGCCTCCTTCTGAAGCAGTCGGGCGAAATCGTTAATGAAAAGAATCAAAAAAATTGAGAAGTGACAAGGGCCACCAGGATGGAACGAAACTGATGGCTAAATTAGGTAAGTGGAAATTTTATGCAAAGAATAAAATCTCTAATTGCTCCGTCAGCAATATCCCAAACTTCAACAGAATCACTGTCAGAATTCATTATTACCATTATTATTATTTTCTATTATTTTATTATTTATTGGATACAAAAAACCTGTGCAAACTTAAGGAAACAAAATACTTGTCGTGACACTACTCCATTCAAAGCAAAATAGAAGACGAAAATAAAGTGATTAGCCTGCTTTCTATGATATAGAGAGAGAGAGAGAGAGAGAGAGAGAGAGAGAGAGAAACATGGGCACGCTACGCGGCTTACACTACAGCAAAAAGTGTCGTGACAATTTTTAAATCTGAATTTTTCCGTCTAACCTCCTTTATAACTCGCGATAAGGAACTTCGTTCCAAAGCCCGATTGCTACATAGCTAGTGCCAAATTCAACCACAAAACAATTGGAAAATACATTACTTCAACAATCGGGCCAACAAATATTTTGAGCGGGTCCACAATTTACCCATAATATAAGGCAACAACTTAAGATTTGATAGTACCTTTTAGTGAGAATCCTCCTAGAGGTGTAATGCGTTGGTGAAACCGCGAGGGACAACTCTCTGTTTTGGCGCGAATCCTATATAAGAAAACCCTATCTGGAATAATCCATCTGGAATACTTCCCGCTGAATTTTAAGATTATAGAACCTTGATATTGGAAGAAATAAGAACAACTAAGACCACCCGTTTAATTTAAATTTCATATTTAAGTCATTTTTAGGATCCCGTGTCTGAAAAGGAGACAACGGAAATCTTATAGAATGATTATCAATATTTTGTGGTCCATAACTCTCCACCGTGTTATTTCTTAAATTATTAGTTAGGAAATGACCTGGACCTAGCCTATAAATAGACTAGTCTGCAAAAGTACCTACCTACACTATTTTTATTACCACATATTTCCAATACAATAAAGCTACTTTTACGCATTTTATCGCGGTTTATTAGATCCGTGACCACGGTGGTTGTAAAGTATCTGAAACGTTGGCTTAGTTCAATAATTGAATAAAACGCGATAAACAAGTTTTATTGTAATGGAGTAACATTAGTGTAAACGTAAGACATCAATATGTGAACCATAGATTCATTATATATATATAGAACTACAGTTATGTCACCATAACTACTTGTATTTTGTTTTACACAATCATAGGATCACAACAAAGGGCTGGGGGGAGTGAAGAAAAGAAAAAAAAATGCAAACTGTAAGCATTGCGTTTTACAAATAAACTTATTTTATTTCAATGAAAGCGACAGGAGTACCAATAATTTAATTTATTATATAAGTATTAATTTATTACAAGCCATGTACAAAAATACACATTAATATTACGATAACACTGTGATATACAGTCGCGGCTGAACTTGGCTCCTCACAATCCTCGCTCTGTTCCACTTGTAGGAAGTAGGGCTGGTGGAGCTCCGGTCTACGGGACATCAGAGCGTTAATGGTGGCCTGGTCAGCCTCTGACATTGTCCGACTTCTGCTCAGTTTCCACACGCCAACTGAAAGTACAAATGTTATTGGCTAACTATATATTGGTGTTATTGCTGCATATTGTAATATAAAAAGCGGAATTTTTCAGCATACGCGGACCAACAATAGGAGCCATTTCATGACTATCGCCGCCAATTAACATCCACACGGTTGTGCAGATGTTTCGCGTCTTAACCCGTCCCTCTCCATGTTCGTTGTGAGCGAGAGGTACCTCGCTGGTCGTGAGGGCAAATTCCTCTAGAGCTCAGCAATGAGATTATATCTTACTGTATGCACATGGGAGACATATCGCTATGTTAGGATTGTGATATAAAGCACTCCGTTCGCTCCGTGTACCCCATTAGTTAACCGGCGTGAAGATGTGTTGTTGTTGAGGCAATCAAGCAATCGGAGACTTTTGTGACGACCAAAGCCCACACACACACTTGTTACTTTTACAAATTACACAGGGGCACTCACCGGCTCTACGGAAGGGATCTATATTGACGCAGCTGTAGGTTACTGAGTAACTGAGGTAATTCGTCTCCAATACATACAGCCACATGGACATCATACCGGGGTTCTCATCTGAAAAAGAGATTTAAGTATAAATTTCAAGGACAGCACCGAGGCAAAATACTGTCTCACCTACTGAGCTCGAGCATAGATGACGGTAGGTAATTTATTGGAAATATAGTATATGGGGACAAACGAGTTCCTGATGTCTACCGATGCTCATAAACATCCACGCAACTGTTATGCAGACTGTTCTCCTTTCCTCCCCACCTCTGATGGGCGACTTCTGACAAACCAGTATCATATGAGCGAGAGGTACCTCCCCGGACGTGCCGTCCATTGCGACATCAATTCAAGCTTTTAAATACCCGGGGATATTTTTTTATAGAATAGGGGGCAAATGAGCATTCGGAGTCTTTTTACGACATGAACATCCGCATAATTACTATGCTGATGCGTTGCGTTCCTTCCCCCACCTACAATGGGTCACCGGCTACTCACAAATCAAACGAAACGTGACACTGAAGATGTCACTTAACGGCGAATTTATGTGAGCGAGAGGTACCGCTCCGATCGTGCCGGCCCCGTTCCGTTGCAGTGACATGTACTATGCATGGCACTACATCCTCCCATACGGCATGGCACTACCACTTCCTATAATGAATAATATAACAATGATTAATAGTTAATGTATTTTCATTTTCCATATATTTGTAATTTACGGGGGCAAACGAGGAGTTAAATCCTTTTGATAACTACCGACGCCCAAAAAACTTCAAATACAATGTTTTTCAGTCTTGCCAGCTCAATTCGGGTGCAATGAAAATACATGGAGGCAGAAAGGAGGGCAACACATTCGCATGACAACAATAATTATGACTATGCTGCGCACAATGGTTTGAGCGATTTGTATACTAAATCATTGCAAATTTAGCTTTGGTAAGAGGTAGTGCCATGCTGCATCGCAGCGAAAGTGGGCCGGCACGACCGAGGCAGATATCTCTCATTCACATGACACCGGCATAAAGTCACATCTTACGTGTCGCCTTTCGTGCGGTCAGTGAGTATCGCGGTCCAATGGGGGAGAGGGCGAGGCATCGGCATAGTAGTTATGCTGATGTTTATGGACGTCGGTAGTTGTAAAAAGACTCCCATTTCTTTTTTTCTCCGTATGCTATAAAAAACACTTACCATCGGTGCCGCGAATTGGCAGGTTGACAATCAATTTGCCAGAGCCATCAGTGGAGTTGACAGTGGCGGTTCCTTCGACGGTGTCGAGCACGTCGTCTATGACCTGCCAGTTGAGGACGTCCACCACACCGGTGTCGATGTCCAGGGTGTAACGCGCTCCGGTACAGGAGCCGCTCTCGTGTATCTGTGGGTACCTCTCCGTTTGGTACCAAGTTCCTGCGTACTGTAAAGAAATGAGCCATGAAAGTATTTTGTAATGAATTGAATGATAAAAAATAATTATAGCAACAAAAAAGCCGAGTGCTAACAGAAATTTAAAAAACTTCTACAGTTGGGACACATTTTAAACTTTGGCGAAAATCTTCTTGACAAATGATGGAAAAGGAAAATGTTTGTTCTCTTTTCTCAGCAGTCGGGTTTTTGTTCTTTTAACATTTTTTTTTTATTTTACGTTTTTAGTTTCTGTTAACTTAAAATTTAAAACTTATGTGTACATTTTTGGCATCGTCATGTTAATTTCAACAACTTGATACCCAACTTGAAGTAACAAGGAAAAAAAATTGAACTTCACGAATTTGCTCCCAAGAACAGCAATAGTGTTTTTATTTAAATGTTTTACGGTACCTCATGGCACACGCGTTATCAAAGCGAACCTAACGTCACCGCATATGTGAAAATAAGTCTAGCTGTTTAGGCTGTAGAAGGAAACATAGAAATTTTAATGTAATGTATGAAGATTATGCGTATATTCTCGAAATTCATTATCCTCCTTGTGACGCAGTGGGATGAAAACATGGATCATGCTACCACGCAGGCCGGAAAGCGTAAACCTAGTAGCCTCCGCGTTCACCCGTATACAATTACAAAACGCAACTTATATAACATGGCCGACTTCTATGTGCGGTTGTTATTTTACTGTCAGCGAAAGAAGGAAATAGGAATGATAAAGGACCAAGCCTTTAGATTTGCCAACACTTCATCGTCATTCACTGTTAGCCCTTATCGTCACTGTCAGCCCTTATCGGTCCACTGCTGGACATAGGCCTCATTCAATGAACGCCCAGACGACCGATCTCCTGCATCTCGCATCCATCCTGGCTACTAAACGGAGATCGTCTACCTAGTGAACTTCGACAGTCAAAGCGTTCGTCCGTTACACGTAGCCATGTCAAATCGGTGGGAGCGATCCGTAGCCCGGATATTCTTAGCA
>JAFELO010000506.1:304849-320172 GCA_017140195.1 Eumaeus atala
TATGGGGCAGACGACACCAACGACATCGATATATATATCGATAATGATTCATTAACTAGCGCGGTTTCGCCCGCGTAAAATCTTTCCCTAAATTTTTACGATATTCCAGATTATAATCTATACCTGTTCCCTAATTAGTCCCAACCGCCTATCCGCATTTGAGTAAAAGAGTAACAAACATACAAATTGTCGCAATTCCAATGTTAGTGGGATAAGAGAAATCTCTCACCATGGCCGGTTCGAACTGTTGTTGGACGGGTATGTCCTCGTCACAGTTTCCAGGCAGGATTATCTGCTGCCCAGACTGATCGGGATAGTGGAAGCAGGCGTCGTCATCCTGGTCCACTTTCTGGTAGAACTGCTGCTCCAAAACCCTGTTAGCAGCCACCAGAGGCTCCATAGCTTCAATTGCAGACTCCGTTAAGGTCCTAGACTTGCTGTGCTTGGCGCTCCATACTGAAAAGTATGAATTATTTATCAAGTCAAGAAGTGGTGAACACGCGCAGTGCGGCGTAAGTTCCTCCGAAGTCAAAGACTATTGTTAAAATTTTAATGTAAAGCAAGCCGCGCCGTGAGTACGGAGTTATTGCCAATTGCTTGGCTTTGCTTACTGAATCAATAAAACTGTGTCATTACCTATTTAATTCGGACCTTCCCTATTAAGTACCTAAAACTCTTACCAGTCGATTGGTAAGGTAATCTTCAAAAATAATATCGAAGTCACCATTAAAATGAGAAAAATTGCTCCATTTCCAATAAACAAATATTTTTGAGAAGATTGGGTTTTTGAAGAAAAGATGGAAAAGCACACTTGGTAAAAACTAGACTCAATTATCGCACATTTTATTTATGCGTTAAGTACTTATTTCATTATGATCGAGGGTTACTTAATGAAAGTAAATTAGTTTATTAAATGTAATTATTGTCGGCGATAGCGTGATGAGCTGGACCCTTTCGTAGAGACTGGCCCTATCTAGCTCTGAACAAAGACGCGTGGAAAGAGAGTCAAGAGGCCTTTCCCCAGCAGACGTTAGCCGCGTGGGGTCCTGGGTTCGATAACCAGTTCGTGCAATGTTATTGAATGTTTTTCAGATTACTCTGAGCGCGCATTACATTGTCCGGGATTAGAATGAGCCCGAAGTGGCTATAGGCTTCCCACCTATGACATCATGGGCCCTCAGTACCTTGGCTAATCGTGGGTGTGCTAATATATCTACTGGACTTATGAGTTGTGGATGTACTAGCACACCTCTGCCTACCTCTTCGGGGATAACAGTTGTGAAGTTACTTTCTTCTTTTACTTTACTATTGGAGTGTGTTCCTTCAGAGACATTTTAAGGCTCCAGATGAATAAAACCTGAGAAGTAAAATCGTGTGGAACAGCGATGGAGCAATCGCGCGTAACACCAGCACAAGGCTTTACTGCGCTTACGGGTATCGAACACCAAATAGGAATTTGATTTGGGCTTCACGATTTTAGGGGCACTTAACCTGCGTATGTATGCGAGACCCATATTCATAATGTACTAAACTCAACTTTAACTTACCTCTCATATATTGACTGTCTATATTTTCGCAAGAGTATAGCAGGGAGTAGGTCTCGTAGTCTGTCCCCAGGACCCATATGTCTGTGAAGAGTAAGAGTTTTATAATATTAACAATAAACAAATATTAAATATGATGATTTCTTAAAAAAAAGGGAATCGCGGACAAACACATACATACAAATGGAGAGCATTATTTTTTAACCCGGTTAAAATAAGAAATACTTCTCTAAAAACCACATCAGAATCGATTCAGTCACATGTGAGATAATCGTTCATGAAAGAAACAATGCATACCTACATAATATAATTATGTGTACTGGTCAAACTGAGATCTTCCTTTAAAGTCGGCTAAAAGGAGAACTACATAATATCTGCCCCTGATCACGCAGATGTCTATGGGCATCGGTAGTTACAAAATAGCTCCAGTTGCTCGTTTGTTATGAAAAATAATATACCTTCCGTTTCTCCATTGCTGTAAGTCTTCGATAATTTGCCATCATTGCTGATGGTGACTGTGCTGGTGGTTTTCACCGCCACGAGGTCGAAGACGTTAGTGTCGACGACCTGGTACTGGTTGCCTGAAGTGCGCAGCTCGGAGCTGATGCACTGTCCAACGTCTGCGCTGACCGGGTACCGCTCAATCTCATGCCACCATCCGAGGTACTGAAATTCGTTGATAGTTTTACTTCAAGGTCGAAATCATGCTTACACTCCTACGGGTTCACAAAGTATTGAAAATAAGTTTTAATAGGCGTCAAAGATAAGTCAAGTTTTGATAGGCAGAAAACTAACATGCACGTGACCTTTTTTTCACGCGGGGAAACGCATTTACGCGCCTTCACCCGCCTTGGGTGGGGTCCAGTGGTGTGTGGGGCTCTTTGCACATGATAAGGGCGAATACACAAAAAACCGCCGCGAGCGACATCAGTGCCGCCCTTGTTGCATGCCCCGGCACAACAAATCATCAGGGGATCTCGACGGCTAGTCAGCCCCATAAGAGACCGACTCTATATCCACAGATGGGGTTGCCCCGCACTACAGGACAGCCCCACCGACTTTGGGACAGTGCAATGAGGTGAGGTTATCATCCTCGCGCCTTGCCCCGGGCACAAAAGCGCCTCCTCCTTTTGATCTTTGGTCACCTCCTCTAATCAAAAGGTATTACTAACATTAATACACAATATTTACAACATCGGGTCTTTCCTGCTGGAGTAGGCGCTAGGCAAATACACGATTGCTATATATAACGATCCATACATAATGTATACATCCATATATATGCTTCCACATTCATTGTTCTCTCCATACAAACACGCGAAAGAATTTGGAATTTCTATGAAATTAAAGCTATTAATAAGTAACGTAAACGTATTAACTCGAGTCCCATTTAGCTTTCATCGTGTTTTGTCTGACAGCAAGAGTCGAAAGAAAAGTTTATAAGGATAAACTCATCCAACCAACACTCCTCAATCTAAATTCCCGAAGCGAGTGTAAACGCTTTAGATCCTGATTAGTGTCCGGTTTACTCTGCCCTCTCTCTGGAGTAGGAAGTGAGAGAATAGATAATGTACTTGTATCCGCTCACACACTTGCGTCGTTTATGGTATCATGTGAGTGAGAGGTGGCGTCCGCTCAATTCGTCTGCTGCAGCAGTGCACTTCCTCTTATCAGAGACTGACCTTATACAGAGCCAACTAGGAACCCTGTTAAAGATAGAAACATACATGTGAAGCTCGGTCATACGCTACTAAGTTTCCCCTCAAGTAATTTAATTTTACGAATACATAATATTTTTTAGGGTTCCGTAGCGGAATCGAATAATAATAATAACACGGAACTTATAGTTTCATGTCATTCTGTCCATACGTATGTCACAAACGTTCTACTAGCCTCTTTTTTATTTACTTATTTGGATGGTAACTGATTTGTTTTACAAGCCGTAAATAGCCGGGAACAAAGTCGCAGGGTCGCATCCATACATGTAACTGAGGAATATTTTGTTTTACGAGAGAGCGTGTGGTGAATTCATTGGAGAGGTCTTTCTAAATGGTAAGGTGCTTAAGAAAGGCTTAAGTTTGATTATGCTAATACTTTGAAAGATATTTGCTTCTAAAGTGCTAAAAAGTTCCCCCCCTCTAACTTTTGAATTACCCAATGGGAAAATTGTAAAAAAAAAAATAGTAATAGAGAATTTAATAAAAATTTCCGACGAAAATTGGTCGGAACAAATACGATATGGCAGTTTATGTGATATATACAATTTTTTTGGTTTGCCGCGTCGGGGTCCTTAGCGTATCATATGCGAATCAAACTCGCTCTTGGCCACTTATTTTTTTTTAATTACCTGCTGTGCATTGAATCCTTGCATCCCGGTTATCGTTTCACATTGTCCACGGAACCGCGGCGCCTCGTTCTTGTTAACTTCGGGGATGTAGAAACAGTCGCCTTCGGTCTGACCCGTGGGCTGATAGTAGTCCTGCAAGAGGCCCTCGGTGGCTTCGATAACGGGAGCCATGATGGCTTCTGCCGTAGGGCTTAAGGATGTATCTCTGCTCAGTTTCCAACTAGTGACTGGAAAATATATTTTAAAATTTAGAATCTAATAAACGAAGCTAATACAAATGTGTTTAATTTGAATAATTTGGTAGTTTTTTTTTATGGCATAGAGGGACAAACGAGAAATCAGAGCTACCACGTACTACGAGTACCAGTGCTCATGAACATCAGCATAACTACTGTGTTTACCTGTCTTTTCTCCTTCCCCAATTGGACCACACAAAACGCGGCATCGTAGGTGTAACTTTACGGCGGTATCAAGTGGAATCTAAACCCCAAAGTTTATAAAAGGTACATGCTGCATTGCCGATGAATTGAGCCGGCACGAAGGTGTCTCTCATTCACGTAGTCGCCGCGAAGTAACAGCTATTCCGACACGTTCTGTGCAGGACTTATTGGAGGGAAGGAGAATAAGAGCACAACACGTCTGCAAATACATATGTGCACTGGTAGTTATAAGAAGTAAGAGGAAAATTTTACCAGCGATTTACAACGGCTGTACCTGTAAATAACAGGTAATAACATCACTAAGACCTTTCTCGAGAATAGTTCTAGCTAAGTGAAAACCGGATGATAATCCATTCAAAATCAGTATCCAATTTTGAGAAAGTCGATCATATACAGAAAGGCCTAGTTTTATAATGCCTATAGATAAAAAGTTTCAACTATACTTAGACTAGACTAGATTATTACACAGGGTAAGACAGCGGTACATAAGTGCCTCCAGGGCACTGTAGACACTCGAGTGAAAAAGTCAGAATATGCATACTTTGTCTCTTACCTTGTCTCCGATCGTTATTTAAGTTTCTGCAACTGTAGACGAGTGCAAAACTGTCATAGTCTGTCTCGAGCACGTAATAGTTGACGGTGTTTACCACTGAAAAGAAAGTTAATTGAAATAGAAACCATTATTGAAATAACACTTACGGGAAGATGTGCAGATGACCAGATAAGTCATCCGGATGGGGTCGGTCATTCCACTCGAAGTTCTCTAAAATAGCGCATGATTTTATGTCGTTTTGTGAAAATGCGTAATTTTACAATTTACTTTACTGCACACTTTTTATACGGATGGTTTCAGGACGCTGACTATGTATCTTGGTATTTTTGTAAATCAATGCTACTACGTGTAATGTGAAATAACATTGAAAGTTTTTTACAACATTGCAGCAAACATTTGTGTGGGAAATCAACACTTCGCCATTTGAGATAAAAATAAATTTATTTAGGTTTCATAAACAAAGAATTTTTGTAGCAAAAATATGGGACTTATTAATGGTTCACTTATTGTGAAAAATATAACAACACAACAAATGTATATTTTTCATTTGTAGCTGAATTTTCATCAAAAAGCGAAAAATAAAAGCTTGTAAAATAAATAAAGACGAAATGTTAGAATTGTTTGAAGTGTTGGTCTAATGTTGACCAGGTGGGAAGACGATTTCCGTGTTACTACACGGTCGGCCGGTCCGGGATGGATGCGAGTATCGGGAGATCGGTCGTCTTGTCGTTCCTTGAGAGAGGCCTTTGTCCAGCAGTGGACCGATAAGGGCTGACAATGATGATGATTATGGCGATCAGAACTGTTTTACTTTTATGTGTAAGTAAACCTACCTCCGGGTCCTAGGTCGAAAGTCACCGACAGCAGTCCGCTGCCGTCGTTGGAAGCGACCACAGCGGTAGCGGTCATGACGTCGAGCGTGCGGTTGACCACTTGCGTGTTGACCACGTTCACGACGCCAGTGCCGGCCGAGTACGTCGCGCGCGCGCACTCGCCGTCTTGGAAAAGTTGTGGGTAGCTCGCGATCTCGTACCACTTGCCGAGATACTATAAGTTACGTCATAATGAGTGATCTATGTATGGCGCACTGTTGGCCTAGGCCTCATTTCACTCGTGGTAAGGATTGTGAAGAAGAATCATGTAAATCTACCACTCATGAAAACTTTCGATTTGTGAAGTTAGGCTTTACTGTCGAAACTTCTTTTTAAGCGAGGATTATTTTGCCCCTATATTTTTATTATGCCAGCGGCGGAAAGTGATCTTCAAAAGATAAAGATTCTCACTACAATATTTATTATACTACTTTTATATTCATATCGTACTTCCTCTACCCCCTCTAACACATCACTGCCCCTTTTCATGTAATCAGTCACTAAAAAAAACAATAACCACTTACGCGGGTGACGTCAAAGTTAGCTTTGCCGCGAATGCTCTCATTACAGGGTCCCAGAAGATCTATCGGGGATTCATTGTCGAACTCCGGATAGTAGAAACATCCGTTGAGGGTTTGGTCCGTCTCTTCGTAGTAGCCCCTGAACAAGTCTGCCGTGTTGTCGACAACGGCGTCGATCCTTGCGTTTGCAGAATCAGACAGACCGTTCTGTGATCGACTCAGCTTCCAACTGTAGACTGTAAACAATAGAATTAAACAAACACATGTCAATTATCGTCGGTCGACGTCCATGGCGTTGGATAACATAAACTGTACGTTAATCCATACTGGAAACCACAGATTACACTGTGCTGAAATATAATTCTCTATGCCGATTTTCTTGTTTTCTTTTTTTTAAATTATTTCTCATTAAGCAATAAAATTAAGAAAGTTGCACATTTTTCATGTTGCAATTTTACTTTGGTAGTAAAATTGTTTTTATTAGTAAAGTTACTACGGTTCTCTCAGTGTCAACTGTTCTATGTTCTAGGTTTCTCAGTTAAGGGTTCAATAATGCTAATGGAATATATAAATCATGTAAATTACTTAGACTTTCTTACCTTGCTTTACTTCATTTACTATATCCCTGCAACCGTACAGTAGCACAAAGTCGTTGTAATCAACATCGACTACGTACATGGTTGTAACAAATGTTGCTGAAAAACGTTACAAAGTTATTATTAGTGTTGGTTGACGTATTAAAACCCTCCACTTTAGAAACATATGAAGATAAGTGTTAACCACAGTCGCGAGGTCCCGGTCGGAATAAAGCGTGATTGGGATTTGCATTTCTCTCCGGTTGTGTAGGACTACCGTCCCATCGGATTAGGTGAATGAGGAAACAGAAAGTGAACTTGTGCCTGCCTGCGAATATCCTGCGCAGTTAGCAAGTCTCTATATAGACGGCCGCCGTGGTGAAATTCCGAAAGCCGAAATTCGGCTAGTACGACATTATATGAAAATAAGAATTGATATGTCACCACAATTCTATTTTCAAATTGAGCTTTCAAGACGTTTTATATGTACTTTATACCTTGTGTCTCATATTACAAGAACAGCAGCAAAACATCTTCACGGACAAGCAAGCAAGCAAAGAAAAAGCAGCAAGACTTCTTCATCCTTAATGCGGTAGGCAGAGCGAAAAGACTGCCGCGTGTAACGATCAGTTATGGAATTTGATGGTTAATGACGAAAGGTGCTGGATCCACATTAACAACATTAATTTTGGGTTAAACTTCATTCTCCCCTGCTCTTTCCAGTCCCAATCTTCTTTCAGAGAGCATAGCATAATTTTCCCTAGTGATACTAGAATATTAATAAAATAAAATAAATAATAAACTGGAGGAAGAGGTGGATATCGACCAGACCTCTAGACGATGAGCAGGAGAGCGGCGCAGGCGCTACTCGACACTTACACCACCTCCTTAACTGGGACCTAGAATCGGATGACGTTGGTGGGGGGATGTTTTTGATTATCGAATCAGTCAACACTTTTTTGGAGGATTCTGGTCCCTTATAAGGGACTGGATGGTCTAATGCTGACATATATGAGGCCCCTTAATAAAGACAGGCTTTATAGCACTGACGGTGTTATCATGGGCACTCTGTTCGTCCGCAATCCCCTCATACCCATCCCACACAGTCCGATGGCGGTGCGCAAATGAACTTCACCATTATTTGGTGATTTTGCTCAGAATAGAATAAACTTACTTCCCGCTCCATCGCTAAGGTTCACATTAATGATTCCCCTGTTGTCACTGGAGACTGTCGCCGGTCCGCTCACAACAGTAGACCGCTCGTTGTTCACAATAGTCTTGGTGAGTTGGAATGAGTTTGTTCCAGTTGGTTCGAACTGCTGCGCAACGCAGTCTCCCGTTTGCAGCTCCGATGGGTATCGTTCTGTCTCGTACCAAGTTCCTCGGAACTGAAAATGTTGACTCGGAAATTGTAAAGTGAAACTATACGTACGTTGGCTCGTGCATGAGGTGGTGCGTTTGTTACGTGTTCAAACTGGGCCAGTACAAACGGGGTGGACCTCTGTTTGTTCTGTGCTGTTTGTGAGATTCTAATGGCTCGCTGGAAGATATCTGGTTGTGGAGTTGGCCATATGATACATTTTTTTTGCCTTTTGCTTGGGGTAGTGCTATGCTACACTGCAGTTGAATTGGGCCGGCACGACCAGGGGAGGGACCTCTCGCTCATACCGTCGTAAAGTGACATCTTCAGTGACGCGTTTCGTACGGTTTGTGAGTAGCCGGTGGCCCATTGGGTATGGGTGAGTAGGGCAACGCATCGGCACTATGGCGATAATTACTAAATTATGAGCACGTTCATGGGCGTCGGTGATCTTTAAAGTGCTTCGATTGCTCGGTTGCCCTCGTATTCTATAAAATAAAAATAAATAAATTGTTTTCATGATCGGACTGCGGCGGACTGGTGCGGATCTGTGAGGTATTCCGATAGAGAAACCAGTCTAAGGTAGATCTGTCTTCAATATCTTCTTCATGATCTTTTGATTTTGTATTAAAACACTTGATTTACAATTCAAATTAAAACACAAGTCAAGTGTTTTTTTTTTTATTATGATAGAATTACGATCACTATTTCTATGATTGTGTGGACGTCTCACTCAGCCTGCTGCTATACTCGATGACCACTTCCCTTTATTATCAGTAATGAAACAACTTATAAAATTACCGCATTAACATCAAAGTTGGATACGATTTCGATATCGCTGACGTCGCATCGGCCATCGAGTAGCACGGGTCCGCCATTGTTGTCTGGGTAGAAGAAGCACGCCTCGGGGTTGTGGCCCCGCTCCAAGTAGTAGTCCTGTCTGAGCACGGGCACCTGCGCCATCGCCTGGTCGATCGCTGCCTCGGAGTCTGGTGTCAGATTCCATTCCCTGCTCAGCTTCCAACTGGATACTACATAGATGTTCCGAATTAATATTTAAGATAATAATGGTTACTTTAGCTAATGTTAAATAATAATCGGGATGCATCCTTCCCGACTGCGGGCAAGGAGGGAGTCTGTCCCCCTATCGACTACAGTCTCACCTAGACTGTCACCCGACGTACCTTATAGCAACCGATGAAGCTGCACTGGACACTTCCGTCAGCATAGAGCAGACAAGAAAAAAAGTTAATATTTAATCTTGGTCAACAGTCTTTACAGGTTTTTTAGATTTAAGGCCATCTCTATTCCCTTTTTCTTCTTTCTGGTGGTGGAATAACGAATGACAGAAGGTGCCATCTAGTACTATATCCCTACCTTGACGATGTTCCGTATCGATATTCGTGCAGGAGTAGACCAGGGCGTAGTTGATGTAATCAGTTGCCAGAACCCAGTATGGCGACTGTGTGGTCACTGAAAATTAGCAAAAAAAAGAGAAGAATATTATACAAATTTCGTACGTACTTTTATCCCCAAAAAGGGAAGGAAGTAGGAGATGTAATTAAATTACAAAAAATATTAAATTTAAACAGTTATAGGTAGAATGTTCTAGAGGCCTACTCTAATGTTCTAAATTATGTGTCTTTTCATAGCATAAGGGGGCAAACGAGAAATCATAGCCTTTTTATGTCTACCGAAGCCCATGGAAATTCGCATGATGCCACCGGCTACTCGCAAATGGCACGAAACGCGACAGCGACGCTGTCACTTTACGCCGGTATCAAGTGAGAGGTGCTTCCCCGGTCGTATCGGCCCAATTCCGTTGCATGAGAGGATGTAGTGTCATGCAACATGCATCGCTCACAGGCGCTACCTCCTCCTATGAAGCATGGCGATACCTCTTCCAAAAATAGCCAAACATCTTATGTATAATTCTTAGATAAGTAAGTAGCTGCTGAAGTATAGTATTCTACTGTTTGTTAATGTATAACAGTGTATGTAACTTTTGTACATAAGGAATAAAGTACTTATATTCTTTTCTATTGTCCATTACAGAGTATGTTATACTTACAATCAGTCCCAGCGATCGGGAAACTGACGGTGAGCTTAGCTGAGCCATCACTATAGGTCGGCACTGCTTGGCCGTAGATGGTGTCCAGCTCTTGAGCGAGCACCTGGGTGTTGTACACCAGCACGCCCTCGTCCGTGAGCGTGTATGTGGCCGTAGCGCAGGTTCCGTCTTGGAACCGCTCTGGGTAACTCTCCAGGTCGTACCACATTCCCATGTACTACAAGAGTATATAAAGTTTTTAAATTCTCATTATATACCGATGCTTAGACATCCCCATAATTATTACCATACTTGCTGCCTCCTCCTCCACCGGAAACTTATTAAGCGCGCAAGATGTGAAAGCATAACTCTCACGTTAAAGCGGTATATTGCGAGCGAGGGCCTCCACGCAAGCGTCAGCCTAATTCGGCATCAATACTTTGCATTGCTTTAGACTGTATAACAAATAAGCAATAGGAGCCTTTATGTCACTAATGATGCCCATAAACATCACCCTATCTCACTATATAATTTAATATTAGTGACTATAAGAGGGGAGGAGGAAAGGAATACAACGCATCTACACAACAATTATACGGATGTTTATGAGCATCGTAAGTCATGAAAAGGATCAGACTCTTTGGTTGTCACTTATACTATAAAAGAAACTCATTAAAAATGTTCAGATCAATATCTGTCGGGATATCTTATAGGAACAATACAAAATGCTTACCGCTTCGACGTTAAAGTTTGGAACCACGGGTATGTTTTCATCACACTGTCCTCGGAACACCACCGGCCTGCCGTCAGGTGTGGGATAGTAGAAGCAGCCGCCGTCTGAGTGATCGATGTTTTCGTAGTATTGGTCGTTCAACACATTTATTCCATTGACAACTTGGTTGATGGCGGTCGACGCGGCGTTGGACAATGCTGCTGAACGACTTAATTTCCAACTCCACACTGAAACGAGTATTCCCCTTTAACTGCAGGTTTTTTATAGTAACCCTACAAGGGAGACAAACGAGGAATCGGAGCCTATTAACGGTTGCCGGCCCGCGTAGCTTTCCGTTTATTTGACATGCGGATGGATAAGCTGGAAAGGGGGACACCTTTCCAGCTTATCTATAAATTTTGCGCACAGGGAAGGGAGTGAGAATGGGATCCTCACCCCATTGCACTGTCCCAGTTTTGGTGGGCTTGTCCTATGGTGCGGAGGAAACTTTCTGCAAAGAGGCGTCGGTCCCTTAGGGGACTGCCTAGTCATCGAGGTGCCCTAGTGATTTGTTGTTCCGGGGCACCTCACCAAAGACGGCATTGATGGCGTTCGCGGTGGTTCTTATAGGTAATCGGCTCTACAATCACTCGCACACTACTGGATAGAAAGGCACGTAAATGCATTTCCTCGCGGCAACAAAAAAAAAAGGCTTTCAGAGCCTTTTTGCTACTAAACCGATTTGAAAAATTCTTTTACTATTGGAATCCTACATTATCAGTGATGATCATGGCCTATAGAACATTTTGTAAAACGTTGTGATCATTATGAAAGCTTTGATAATGTTATCAAAGTTTGAAAAAACTATCAAGGTAAATCCTTATTTAGCTGCAGGAATTATTGACAAATAGCTGTCCCAACTGACGTTGTTCTGTCATACATTTATTTGTTGTTATTGCAACGTGCTATGTCTACGAGGCCGAAATGAAAATTCCTAGTTTTACATTTTTGTAAATCAAGGATTTTTTACCATATTTCGTGAAATATCCTTTGCGAAGTCGAAAGGACTGCTCGTAATCAATAAAACTTTTCGAATGTGGCCTGCATTCGAAAACTTGGTTACGATAGCCAATCCACCAAAGGATCAATCATGGTAGGTACATAACAAAACCTCTGCATATTTGTATAACTGAATGGCCCAGTGGGCTGACGACTATGTTAAGATGGCGAGAAGCCACAGGATGCAATTGGCTTGTGAATGTGACCAATGGCGGTCATAGTTTACGGCTATGTAATAGAAACCACAATATGTCTAAAAATATAACCCAAGCGACGTAAACAAAAATAACAAGAGATTGGTTCAATCCTAGTTTATTGGAAATAGCTATAGTTTCTACTGTAAGAATCAGGAATAAGTAAGAGTAAGTGTCATTGAAATATCATACCACAAGCCACAGATCAATATTAATTAAAGTGGTAAAAAAACTGGATGTCTATAAGTATGTTCACCGACGATATATTCAATACCAATTAGTGAACCGTGATCTGAATTATTGAACCGTGATCTGTGAACCCATCACCATCATCCGATGGAGTGAAAGAGACTTGTTGTTACGGTCTCCCGCTCACAGGCTCCACCCATTCGGAACATTACCATGATTCGGAACGTAGCTACGACCGTTTTTGATTTAGAAGACGTTATCCTGTGAATAATTAATATAGATTGTGTAAAGTTACCTCTGCGTTGTTCCGTGTTTATATTCCTGCAGCTGTAGACGAGCGCGTAGTTATCATAATCGGTTGCTAGAATCCAATATTCGGACGGTTCCGGCGCTGTAATAATTTTTTTTTCGATGTACACACTTTTCAACAATTTTTTTTTAAAACAATATTTGGCAAACTATTAAATGATTAAAAATACATTTCTCTCATTCACTCATTGTCGTGTTAGTTATTATCTAAATATGAGTGTCTGTAAAATGTGGAACAGAAAAGAACGGATTGTACCTTCGGGGAAAGTAACAAGTAACTTTCCACTGCCGTCCGTAGTTGCTAGGACAGCGGACCCAGTGGTTATATCCAGGCGCTGGTCGATCACTTGAGTGTTGTACACGTCCACGGTGCCCTCTGGGGTGAGGGAGTACGTCGCGTCATTACAACTGCCGCTTTGGAATTCCGATGGATAGCTCTGGATCATTCTCCAACGGCCTGCATACTGGATTAAAAATGCACTTTTAGTTAGTGCTAGATGTAGATTAGTCTACTTTGGTATAAGCTTGGATTGGCATGAACGGGAGGTCGCCCAAATATCATCACCGTAATATGACAGCTATGCTCTCGCGTTTTGTGCGTTTAGTGATTAGCCGGTGACCCACTGGAGGTGATGACGAAAGGAGGGCAATATATCGGCAGGGCAAATGCGCATAAAATTGAAAAATTTCATAATGTGATCTTCCCCCATATGGGATTTTTAGAAACTGCTTCCTTTAGGGGGTGATCCTTATGGGCTCAATTTCCGAAAAATGCTTACTTAGTCCCCGCCTACACCATGTAAGTAGCCAAATTTAAAGTTTGTAGATACAATTGTTTCGTCTGAGCATTGACGGTCAACCAGAGTTATTGCCTGATGGACAACGCAACGTAACGGAAGACAAGTAACGCAAGATTATATGTAATTTACATTATAGATATCAACTTACTCTGGTGGGATCAAAGTTCTGGACTACGTTGATGTTGTTGTCGCATTGTCCAGGGAAGACGACGGTCTGTCCCGGCACGTGGACTGGCAAATAGAAGCAGTCATCGTCCGCTTGGCCGATGCGTTCGTAGTACCTCTCATCCAACACTGGGATATCGTTCATGGCGTCATTGATGAAAGCATCATCAATAGCAGACAATTGTTTGGTGCGACTTAACTTCCAACTGTACACTGAAAATATAAAAAAGTAATTACAATCATGCCTGAAGAAGGGAACTAAACAAATTAGGACGGACAAAGCAAAGAGAAGATGGTGATAATATCGGTTGACATTTTTCCGTAACGCAAGACATAAGAAACGTCGCCGGTTTAAAATGTTTCATTCATTCTAGTCTTTGGATACTTCTGTCCCTAGTCTTTGGACACTTCTTGAACAACATATGATCACAAAGATAGCACGATTATGTGAATTATTTATAAAATATTATGAGTGAAGTATAAGTCTTTAAAATTCAATTCTGTACTGTTCGATTCTGTAAAAGTAAATTTTGAATGTAGCTATTTTTTCAATTTTATGAATATTGAAGTGTAGAATATTATTTGATTTTTTTTTCCTAATTTTTGTGCATGTTGCTAAAGTATACATTTTTAAGATTGAAATATTTTTATCTTGTACACAAGCATATGAATTATCGTTTCACTATGGCAATTGTTAAATATCTTTAGCGTTGTATGTGTGTGAACTCACCCGCTCTAGACCTTTCTCCGACATCGACACAGCTATACGCCAACGCGTACCTGTTGTAATCCGTGTCTAAGATCCAAAATGGCACAACTGTCTCTGGAAATTGAAAATAATATATTGTTAGATTTTTACGACGAAGGACCATGTTGCATTGCAGTGGAGTTAGGCCGGCACGATCGGGCAGATAACTCTCGCTCCCGCTATACCGCCGTAAAGGTCATGGTATTGCGTTTCGTGCGGTCTGTCAGTAGTCAGTGACGTATTGCAGGATTGGAGCGGAGGAGGATAGGAGAGCCACGTAACGGCGTAGTCGTTATGCGGATGTTTATGGGCGTCGGAGCCGATTCCTCGTTTGGCCCCCATATACTTAAAAACAATAGTCAACTGTGAGTATATTTTACCTATGTTATTAGAAACTGTGACAATTTCCATCTTGCCACTGGTGTCCTGAGCGGAGGCGAAACGAAGAACACTGGAGGTGGTTCCGAGCGTCTGGGCGTTGACGTTGGAGGAGACGAGGTTGAGCGTGTTGCCGGTTCCCGTCGAGTACTCGTGATTGACGCACTGTCCTGGTTGGAACTCCTTTGGATATGCTTCAATTTCATGCCAAACACCCGTGAACTAAAACATAATGCATACTTAGGTTGGTTTCGCAAGTTCTAATTCTACTCCTGAGGGTGAGGGGTGGAACCGGGCCAATATAATAATAGTTACTTTAGCTAGTCTTGAATAAATATCGGAATGTATCCTTCCCATCTGCGCATCCCATCATCTCTGAAAGGAGTTGGGTCTGTCCCCCTATCTACTACAATTTGACCTGGACCGTCGCCCGACGTGTTTAATAATAGCTGATGAAGCTATACCGGCTTTCCGTCAGAATAGAGCAGACAAAAAAAAGCACGATAT
>JAFELO010000506.1:320310-331669 GCA_017140195.1 Eumaeus atala
GCTGAAGTCAGCTGGGTACTTCTGCTCAGTTTCCAAGACCATACTGCAAAGACATAGATTCATCAGTATTGCGACACTGTTGTAAGTTTCACAATAAAGGGGGTGAACGAGCAATCGGGGACTTTTACGACTACCCGACGCCTTGTATTTGCGCATAATTACATTCCCATGCGTTGCCTTTCCTACCTCCTTCCCTGCGAACCTCCAATGGATCACTAGTTACTTACAGAGCGAAAGGTATAACTGTGCAAGGACACTTTTCCTAACAAAAAAGAAGGACTCGATAAAAAGTGAAAGAACAGGACCGAGGATCCGAATTACCCTGCCTTCAAGGCGCCCATTTCCCGATTGTGCCAAGTTAACTTCGCACATTGTAGCGAAATTTTGCTTTGTACTATAATGACAATATAGGAAGTTTTTATTCAATAAAAACTCAGTTATAGCAACGTTTTCTCAAAATAAAATCCAGCCAGATCGATTATTTACGCCCGAAAACCCCTGAATACAAGATTACAGGGAAATCGTTTAAGGCGTTTATAGTTTAAGGAGAAAAACTGTTCTTGCATAGTTATAATTTCAAAAAGCACATTGTACTCAAAAACACCAAAAAAAAATCGATATTTTTAAATACCAGCTACAGGAATTAATCTTATTGTCTGAAAGGCATCATCACAAAATGAATTATTCCACATTCAAATCAAATAGCGCTTGTTTCCCGGTTTTATTGTAACGCATTTATGTTCCATTTCACGAAATCTCTCCTATACTAAATATTCATCATCCGAGAGGAAAGATGCAATACATCAATAACTATTCCATTTATTGTTCGTAACTACTGTGTTAGTAACAGACGCCGTACGCGCGCCGCCTCCTAGTGTGATGAGGACCGTTTCCCCATTTTGGCCCCAAAAAAAATTTTTTTATAGGATCGCCCAAAACCCAAACGGTACACCATATCTGCGGGAAAATAAGAGGGTATGTCCCCATTTTGTTCATCTAATCTTGAAACCACAAAAGTCTTCGCTAGTCCGATGAAATGCAATAACATCGCCAACAGGAATAGGGCTCTCCGAAAGGGAAACAGGCTAATTGAATAGGTGTACACTTTTATTTCTAGGATCATTGACTCATAGTAGGTTAGTAACATTTTCACTTAAAGCTATATCAGTGTATTTACCTTTTTAATACATAATTTATTAAATTAAAATGCCTGCGACGATTTTGCAGCATCGACCATTGACAGCAGAGCTTACTATATCTGCAATCATGCCCAAAATCTAGCTGGAGCTGGTTCACACTCTGCCCACATTTTCTTCACATGGTCGTGCAAAAACAGTGTACATACATTTCCGCGAACATACGAGATGCGCTGCAGAGTCGGGACAGCCCCGAAAGGGCCCTGAAGACGTTATTGGACGCGAAGAGTGCTGTACGATTTTTGCGTAAAAGATGTCCTTAGATTGCTGGTATAAAAGGGACGTACATTAAGCCTTGAATAAAGTTAATTTAGAATCAACAGAAGCCCGAGCAAATCTGCAGGCTATCAAATTCGCCCTCACTGACAGCGCCCTTAGCTCCCTTTCAATGTCATTATTGTCCCTCAGGCTGGTGTTCAATACGTGGCCAAGATATTCGAATCGATGAATAAAGTTGCATCTTTCAACCTAATGGAAGGCACTTCTTTTTTTTATTTACTCCAGTCCGGAAGACCATGACGACACTCTTTGTTGCATTGTATGACAGGCCGTGCGCCCTAGCGTATTTTTCACATATGGAAACTAGCTTTCACAATCTACATACTGAAGCACTGAGCAGTACCATGTCATCAGCATAGCTTATATTGTTGACACAGAATCCGTCAATGTGGCATCCAACTCTTATGCAGCTCAACTCCACAAATAACTGGTTGACGTATATAGTGAAGAGCGTGAGAGGACTAATCTCTCCGCTGTCTCACGCCACACTCCAAGCGACACGGACGAGAAAGCGTGTTTCCACATCGCACACAACTGATCTGGGTCCCATTCCAATATTTAAGTATATTAATTATATATCACGCAGTAGGTGTGTATCACTCAGTTTCTCCCAGAGTATATCGTAAGAAACCCGATCAAACGCGCTCTTCAGGTCAAGAAAGCATGCGTAAACAGTGCATTACTTCACAGCATGCTTAACACCTAGTATTGCATTTTCAGTGGATAATCCGGCTTTGAAACCGAATCGATTATCGTGCAGTTCAATGTACTTATTTAACTGGATATCAAGCATACGGTAAAGCACCTTTGCGATATCGGTCTATAGTAATCTTTATCCACAAAATTACCTGTTTTTTCCTTAATGATAAGCATGACTAAAACATAGACTGAACGGCATAGTTAGCAATAGTGGCAAATGACGGCCCGCAAAAATGAGATGCTCAATACTGAGGCCATCGTGTCCAGGAGATTTACCTATGGACATTTAATTGCACAATATTCCGAATATCTTTGGCACCAACACTCACTTCCAACACAATTCTGGGCTCGGTACTAATAATCCATAGTGATGATCCTAATGGTGATTCGACTACAAACTTTCTTTGAAAAAGCTCTGCCATCCCCCGTGTGTCAGTCACGCCGTGAAGACACACTGGAGGACCAGGTTTGACATCTAATGTATTTTTCCAGAACGCACCAAAGTCCTTTTTATTTTTATTTGAAGCCGAGATATCCATTTTTATCTGGTCCTTCCTATGTGATTTAAATATTTTTCTCGTTGCACATATTTCTTTATAGTAAATGCCAGAAGTAAGCCTTGCGACACCCATACTGCCAACTTCTGTCTGGCATTCCTGTGTGCATCGCTCACTTACTTGTTCCACCCCACAACGTGATTGTTTTTATTACTACATTTGCTACTCTGTCGACAAACCATGGATGATTCACATACTGTGTTAAGAATTTGATAATACAACCTGTCAATAACATTTCTATGAACATTAAGTTAGTTAAAATAATGAAATATGATGTACCTTGTCTATGGTTATCTTCGAGGTCCAAGCAAGTGTACACGAGGGCGTAGGTGCTATAGTCAGTCGCCAGGACCCAGTAGTCGGTATCGACCGTCACTGAAAGTTTCAAAATATTTTAACATAAGAGCATAGTTGACACTATGCGAGGGTATCATGTGAACAAGAAGAAATTTCAGTTTCCTCCCAAAGAGAGCCTTAGCTAATACGTCTTGCGATATAATGATTTTATAAAACAATTAAGTACAACGTCTCTTAGGAGCTGTTATATATATTTTATATCCGTCTAATATTGATAAATGCATACAAATGGGACGAAGTTTCAGTTTCCCTCTAAAAAGAGACAATACATAGAAATGTGTTATATTTTATATGGCAGTCCTACTAGACTACAGTCTTACAAGACTAAATCCTTGCAGTCATGACGACCCAACACGTGGCCATCGTTTTTATCTGTGTTCGATGTTTACATGGAAGAACAACTTTTGTAATACTATGAGGAATTTCCGGTACTTCCGGAAGCTTAGACCTGTAGGTTATAGCGCATTTTCTGTCGAAGCATTTCGTAGTTTCAATCGCGTAACATGTTAAAATTCTCTCTCTAAGTTTGCCTCTCTATTTACTATACACTTTGGTGATGAATTTCTAATAAGTCTATCTTATTGCTTGCTACATGAAAGGAGCCTCTGTACCAATTTTCTACTTTCTAGGTCCAGTAGTTTCAGCTGTATGGGGGATATAGATACATGAGCCCTTGGAGCCTTTTGGCGAATAATGACTATTAGCCCATAGATTGATATCTATGGGCTATGCAATGCAGATGCACTCCTTTCCTCTTCCCCTTCAATGGACTACTATTCACAAACCACACAAAGCGCGACCGCATGTCTGACACTTAACAATGGTGTCGTGTGAGCGAGAGGTACCTAACTGTTTGTGAAAACAGTTATGCAAGAGTAATGCAAATATCTTACATGGTGTGCCCACGACAGGGAAGGTGACGACCAGTTTGGCTTGTCCGTCGTTGCCGGCGAGGCGCGCCACACCTCTGATGGTGTCCAGGGTCTCGTTGATGACCTGCGTGTTGTACACGTCCACCGTGTCGCCCACCAGCGTGTACTCCGCCGTGTTACACGTGCCGTCTTGGAACACCGACGGATACGATGCGATATCGTACCATTTGCCAGTATACTGTAAATGTGCAGGGTAGTTTAGTATTTATGTACAAGCAACAAAAAATCAACAAAACCTAAATTGTGGGAAGCCTAGACACGAGGAATGAGAGATGATTATATGGAAAGTAGAAATGACAAAATATTTTCATAGAAATATTATTAATACTATTTAGAAAGGATGGGTTTTGTCGCTGTTTAATGCAATAATATATAAAATATATTGCTAAATACAAAATTCACGTGACACAATGCTAGTTACTTTACTCCCCCGAAATGGCAACACCGACTTTTACCAAATTTTATACGAGTATGCATATTCAGTGGGTCTGAGAATCGGCTACTGTCTATTTCTCGTAACCCTAAGCGATAATACCCAGAAATGATTTATATGGTCAGCTAGTGTTATATGATATAGCCTATATACACATAGGATTACATTTTAGTCTGTCACTATTAAAAAAGGCTTCTATTTATCTATCCCTCCTTTCATAATTTTTGATTACAATAAATATATATATACAACCTTTTTACCACTAAGATCTAACCACATCATAATTATGAGTTGCATCTGAACTGATGCTTCTGAAATCAGAATATGTGTTGAAGGTAGTGCCGTGATGTACTGCTGTGGAATTGGGCCAGCATGGCCAGGGAGGTACCTCCCGCTCACATGATACCGGCGTAAAGTGACGCTGTCGCGTTTCGTATGGTTTATAAGTAGCCGGCGGTCCATTGGAGGGGAGGATGAAAGGAGCACAACGCATTTGCATAAAAATTAAGCAGATGCTTATGGGCGTCGGCACTTATCAAAATGCTTCGCCTGCTCGTTTGTGATCTTACCGAATCTTTCTTCCAAGACCAGTTTCTAATGATTTATTTTACCTGCGGAACATTGAAGTTGGAGACGACATTGATATTCTGGTCGCACTGCCCTCGGAACACGACCGGCTGCCCGTTCGGTACCGGGTAGTAGAAGCACCCGGCGTCGGTTTGGTCGACTGTCTCAAAGTACCGCGAGTTCAGCACGGGGACCCTATCCACCACCGCCTGTATTCTCTCCACGGCGGCTGCACTTAGCTGCCCTGAACGGCTCAGCTTCCAACTTGTTACTGAAATGTAATAAAAAAGAATTTTTATTTTGTTACTGGCCCTTTAGAGGGGAGGACGGAAGGGAACACATGTACATAACAATTATATGGATCTCGATGGGAGACTGCAGGCATCCAAAAGCTCTGACTACATCAGACGGATGGTAAAAGAGCTTCATCGTATACATATGCAATCTTAGGTAGTATAAAAGTTTATATTAAAAAATATACTATTTATGTAACAATAAATTTACAAGGCGTCAAAGCTTTGCTAATTTATCCCGCACATTCTGCATCTTTTTTGTCCAAATGCCCTTTCGTCTCCATCATGACGTCCTAGCATTTCAGATTCCATACTCGGACAAATCCGAAATTGTATTATATTTTTTATAAAAACTTAAAAATGATTTCAACAATTCATATCAAATTTCAAAAATTCAGATGCTGGAGCCTCACGGTGGGGCTCAGTAGACCAAAGCCACGCTCTCTGTTTTGGAGGAAGCTAATTGAAGATTTTCTTATTACTTAATTATCTTATGAGCAGACAAGACAACGGGTCGGGATCGGAATCTGACTTTGCCTGAAACCCCCTCGCACTGTCTCAACGTGGTTTGTTCTGTGGTCCAAATGCTCCCTGTGTTTGCAGCGGAATTAGGCTGGCATGACCTCTCGCACACATGATACTACCGTAAAGTGAGTTGAAACGCTTTAATCTCGGGAACCACCAGTCCGAATTGAAAAAATATTTTTGTGTTTAATAGTCTATTAATTGATGAAGGCTACGTAATATATACCATGACGCTACGGCTAACAGCACCGCAGTTTTGCGGGCGAAACCCCGGGGCGATGCTAGGCCAGTAGTAGATTTAAAAAAAATTCACTAGTACCAATGACGATGACGGCCGGGTGCTACGCCAGAGGTCGGGATCCCGCCTAGGTCAAGGATTTAGTATATGTTTTATATATAATTCTACTGTAAAAATCTCAAATATATAATATTACGTAAATTTATAAAATTGTGTCGTACTAGTAACACAAGTCTTTACAGTAGTAAATACCACAAGACTAGGCTATTTTTTGATTGTAGATAGTATTGTTGATAACATGTAGGTGACAATTGACCGACCTCTTCTTTGTTCTGCGTTGATGTTGTAACAACTGTACACCAGCGCAAACGAGCTGTAGTCGGTATCCAAGATCCAATATTCCGCTGGTACCGGACCTGAAACCAAGGAAATCCTTTATGCACTTAACTAGTTGTGACGCTTAATTTCACCCGCGTGAAGTCACAAGGTATTAACATTTTTAGGGAGATAAAAAAGTTTTATCATTCCAGATCGTAGGTTGTAAGGTAATTGTGTGGTAGTTGTTACCTGACAGAATAACAAATACACACAAATATTATTGAATATTTTATAACATTAGTAGGAGTTATTCAATAAAACTATTATGTATACGAAAGTATATATCCACTATTTAAATATCTAGTTATTTTTGAAGACTTAACTTTTTATCAACTGTTATAATAGCACGCACACAACGTGCGAGTATTGCGTGCGTGATATAATAGAAGGCAATATTATAGTAGGGAAAGCATCGGAACACAAAATATACGTACTAGTAGGGAAGGTAACGAGCAGTTTCCCAGTGTTAGGATCGGAAGCGAAAGTGGCGCTTCCCAATATCGTATCTAGCTGTTGATTGATGACTTGTGTGTTGAAGACGTCAATAGAACCGGCATCGTTGAGAGTATAGGTGGCGTCGATACACGCGCCATTTTGGAACTCCGCTGGGTAAGTCTCGATTAACCGCCAACGGTTTAAATACTAAAAAATAGAGACATAATTACGTTTTATAAAAATTTGCATGATATGTCATTACAGTTACAACTCTATACTGATGTTGACTCAGTAAGGCTCTTGCTAAATATGAGGAGTAAAACCGTGACAAACGTGTCACACTCAGCGCAACGTATTACCGCGCTTACTTAAGCTATTACTCTTCCATTCATAATCATGTTAATTTTCGAGGTGTAAAATCTGGTTGCGTCTCAGAGCTTACACACATACTTTTGTTAAGTTGTAAGTTCGAGTTGTGATAAACTAAGTAACTAATGTAATAAAATCTAAGAACCTGAATCGCAGGCACTAGTTGTTGTATCATCATTAAAGTTGGTAATTGTGAGTAAACAATATAAAATTGTGGATTCATCCGGCAACACTTATGAAGTAATTGAATGAAGTCACGAATCCGAACATGATCAAAAAGATCCGAAAAATCGTTTTGAATGAATCCGAAATAAACGACCTCATTTAGCCAAAAATAAAGTTTTATTCCACCGCAACAAAGCACCTGTACACTTGTCAAGAGTTGCAGTTGCCAAACTCCAAGAAATGCTGTTCGATTGTTACCGCATCCCCCTATTCCCCAGATCTGGCCCCCTGCGAATTCCGCTTATTCCTCTCAAGAAATGGTAAGGTGGCCGAAGATTTTCATCAAATGATGAAGTTATTGTCGCCGTAGACGAGTATTTTGAGAGGTTGGAGACATTTTATCAAACTTGTGTAACGGCATTGGAGAAGCGCTGGACTAAATGCATCGAGGCAGAAGGAAACTACGAAAAAAAAATGTTTTTTATTAAAAATTTTCTTTGTCGTTTCGGATACGTGTGATCGATATCACACCTCCTAATAATGTTCCGAATGGGCAGAGACCGTAGAAAGACGTCTCTTTTACTGCTACGGGCGAAGCGTCCACTGATCAATTAGGAGACCGTTATCTCGTAAAATTATAACGTCCGTAAACGGACTTGCAGACAACCAGTATTTAAACAATTAATTTTAGATTCAACTCACCCTCGCGGCATCGAAGTTTTGCACGACGGGTATGTTCTGGTCGCATTGTCCTGGGAACACAACTGGCTGTCCAGCTACATGGTCGGGCAAGTAAAAGCAGGCGTCGTCCGTCTGTTGTATCCGCTCGAAGTATCTGTTGTCCAGCACTTGGATGTTGTTCATAGCGTTGTTCATGAAGGTGTTGTCAGCAGTGGACAGTTCCTTTGAGCGGCTCAATTTCCAACTGTACACTGAAAAAAATCGGGAGTTTAGACCTGTTCTAGTTCATGTGGCTGGTGTTGTTTTTATGACTTTTCACGTCCGACACGTTTGGATGTGGAGAATAATTAATTTGGAGTTAGAAAGACAATTCTGTCGGATAGAGCAACACCCAACATAGCATGTTCGAAAGCCCGTTGCGCTACCGCAGACTTGCGGACCCGTCTTAAATTAAGAAGCCATGTTCCGGCCCCGTAGGTCATCACGGGGAGAACGCATTGGTTGAAGACTCAGCTCTGCGGTATTGGTGACGTGAGAATGTGACGAAGCTTCCGGAATGCTGCCCAACCCAACTGAGTCAGCTTCCTTTCCGAAGTTATATCTGCCTAATTGCAATAGATGCCGATAGATCGAATAGAGGTACACGTATTCGTCTACGACTTCGACAATAGCTCCATCGTCGTTGACCGGCCTAGGGACAACGTGTTCGTTGAACATGACCATTGTCTTGTCCAAGTTCATTCTAAGGCCAACACGTCATACGAAGACATATACGTCATACGAAGAGAAGTAGAGAAGTAAAGTATCCGATATCACGCGACGAATGGGCTCGCTGAAGTGGCAATGAGCTGAAAACAGACTCAGAAGAACAGATGGTAGATGGGCTAGTTTTGGGATGGTTTTGGAGTGGAGGCTGCGTTTAGGAAAACGAAGTGTTGGTCGATCGTTCACCTGGTGGGAAGACAATCTCCGTGCAGTAAATGTTCCGAGATGGATGCGAGTAGCAGGAGATCGGTCGTCTTGGCGTTCATTGATAGAGCCCTATGTCCAGCAGTGGACCGATAAGGGGTGATAATGAAAAAGGAAAATGAAAAGGAAAAAAAGACAAATGTGTAAGGATCGTGGAGTTTTCTTATTTAAAAGAATGACTACATCGGAGAGGTGCCACTCCCTCTCATAATACCGTCGCGTGTTGTGCGGTTGAGTTTCTGGTAATCGTTTGGAGGACTATTATATAAGATAAGTTGGCCGAGGCACGGGATATCACACCAACAACTTTGGACTGTTACTAGAAATTGAAAAATCCTAAGCGCACTTTCGTCCAACCTCACGACTGTGGTTAACCATGCTAACCACTAGGCCACGAGGCAGTCACAGAAGCGAACCCGTTTGCATAAAATTATGTGGACAAGCTTACGGATAGCGAGACTTCACAAACGACTGCTCGTATTACTCTAAAAATAAACTTTTAATTTAAAAAAGATTGCAGCATTTACCCCTCGTCAGTGCACACGACGGAGTAAAAAAGAGCCGTGAAATGGAACATAGTTTGGGCATCTATATTATGTTCCACTTCGACGATTATTTAATGTGCGAAAAAAATCTCTCGTGCGAACGTGGCCTCAAAATCCTTTATATAAGCGTCATTGAGTGATGTTCTTCCCATCTTCGGGAAAGATGGGAGTCTGTCCATCTTTCGTGTTCCTAAACAAGAAGACACAAAGAGCGTAATAGTATCGCCGGCAGTAGTTGATGACCTCTGAAAAAGAAAAACTAAATATGACTTTTGTTCTTACCTGCTCTGGATCGTTCGCCGACATTCACACAGCTGTATGCCAGCGCGTATCTGCTGTAGTCCGTATCTATTACCCAAAATGGGATAGTTGTCTCTGTAAGTCGAAGGTTGTTATATTATTGTAACGTTTTGCTTTTGCTAAAGAAATTATAAAGAAGATGTAAAAGGGCTTGAAGTGTAGCTAAAGTTTAGCACTGTCTGTTTTTTCAATGCACAACTATATTTAATTATAATTTATTACAGTAAGTTATAACTAATATCAAGGCCAGCATGAGCATAAATTTGATGAACAGCTAGAAGCCAGATTCTCTTTTATAGTAATGTGAAATTCAAGTGTTTCGTAGTCAATTGTACTTCTTCATTCAATCAGTCGGTTAATTGTTATCCAGAATTGTAAAATTAGAAAAAAAAACCAGGCAGCTCAAACTATTACAAAAAAAACGTTCACAAATTGAATATTTTAGTTTCTATTAAAATAAAACTATAGAAAATTTTTTGGCAACCCCGTTTTGTTACCACTCGATATGGTTTAGTAATAAAATTAAACTTTACAAAATATCTGAACCTCTTCAAATGTGCCTTTTTTGTATTTTTAATGCGCTTGCGTTGTCTTGACTAATGACTTCAGGCTGTAAGATGAGGGATCTTAAATAAAATTATAATGTATTCCCTATATTATAATTTTTATACATACATACATACTTACATGCATCGCTCGAAAAACATAACCCTTCTTCTGGTGCAGTTCGTTAAAAATAGTGCCGAGTCCCATTGTCTTTATAAAACTGGTGTTGATCACAGGTTGCATTAAATCTTACCTATGTTATTAGAAACTGTAACAATTTCCATCTTGCCGCTGGTGTCCTGAGCGGAGGCGAAACGAAGAACACTGGAGGTGGTTCCGAGCGTCTGGGCGTTGACGTTGGTGGAGACGAGGTTGAGCGTGTTGCCGGTTCCCGTCGAGTACTCGTGATTGACGCACTGTCCTGGTTGGAACTCCTTTGGATATGCTTCAATTTCATGCCAAACACCCGTGAACTAAAACATAATGCATACTTAGGCTGGTTGCGCAAGTTCTAGACCTCCCCGCGGGAGGAGGGTGGAGCGGCGACCAGGTCAATCTAATAATAGTTACTCTAGCTAATCTTTAATAAATATCAGGATGCATCCTTCCCATCTGCGGGAAAAAAAGGGGGGGGGAGGGATCTGTCACTCTATTGACCACAATCTCCCCTAGACCGTCGCCCGACGTGCCTTATAGTAACTGATGAAGTCGCACCGGACTTTCCATTAGCATAGAGCAGAAAGAAAAAGCACGATATAATGTAAGTACTGATTAACCCAATAAGACTGTAAGAGTCAAATAAATTACCTATTTCGGTTATACAAGTTCCGTTTATTGGTAATTAGTTTGGATCGTTTGTATGGTACCTATGTAAGGCCAAAGTATCGAACAACTA
>JAFELO010000506.1:331718-367861 GCA_017140195.1 Eumaeus atala
ATACCGCTCGTCCAGAACTGGGATAGTACTGATCACTTGGTTGATAGCGGTCGCAGCGGCTGAAGTCAGCTGGGTACTTCTGCTCAGTTTCCACGACCATACTGTGAAAGATTGAAGAGTTTGTAATGTTTTCTTAATAGCTTTTTTGCAGGCACAAGTGCACTGCACTCTTTATTCCTTTAATACTCCTATTCAGATGGGACGGCAATCCGATGCAATCCAAAGGCTAGAGTGACCGCAGACGCAGGACCGACGCCTTTATGTGCTCTCCGAGCCACTGAGGTGTAACACAACGAACTTAAAACTTTACTGTTGTTAGAAGTCGCAAAATTCGAATAAAGCTTTTTGATAGGTCCGTGGACGTGGTATTCGAACCTGAGACTTCACATCTGAGGCTGAACACGTTTACCAATAAAACACGTGACAGTTTAAACAGGATCGGCTCAGTCTGCAAGCAACTGCAGTGCGTGACGAACCATTCTGAAGAGAATTTTTTGAAGTTTCGGTGCAGAACACCGCCAACTGGACCGCCCGGCGACCGTGAGGCCGCCGAAGTGTTCACGCGCAGACTGCCCTCTTTGAAGATAAGTAGGTGAAGAATCCTCACTCCAGTGCAGGCCCTCGAGCCCTGCACGGGGACCATGTCCCCAACCACATCGCCACCAACAAGCTCGAGGAGGCGAAGAAGCTGCAGCAGTTCCGTGGAGTCATCGAGCAGCGAGAAGATGGAGCTGGACAGCGCTTCGCAGTCCTCGACCACAAGGACATCGGAAGCGGCAGTCGACGAGAGCGACTGCATAGCTGAGTCGGCGGAGGAGACGACGCTGACCCCGCAAACACGTGAGGAGACCTCCTCACGAGAGGGTCCCTCATATGAGACCAAGGAAGCAGGAGGTAAGTGCATCCTCACCCACCTTGTCGCCGCCCAAAAAGATGCTGGAGAGGAAGAGAGACGGGGACTCTCCCCGTCCCGCTCGCACTCTCATGTTCGCCGAAGCGACGGCGGCGCCGGCCCCGAGCGCGCTACCTGCGCATTCCAGTGGCGCTGCAAACAATGGCACCGGGCCGGCGCCGGCCAACACAGACGCGGACGCAAAAAACGCAGACGCGCAAAAAAAGGGTGAGTCCAGGTACCCGCCGCTCGTCGTCGAGGTGTTGCCCAACTGGGTACAACATTTCGGCAAGCTGCGGCAACTACTCGGCCACAGCCCGAATGCCAAGCCCCTCGGCAAGGGGGTGCGTTTCTCGCCTAAGAGCGAGGCTGAGTTCCGGACTGTGCAGAGGTACCTGTGCGACCTCGAGGCGACAGAGGGACTCAGCTGGTTCTCTTACTCCCTCCCGAAGGAGCGGAGTATAAAAGTAGCGATCAGGGGTCTGCTGGAAAACACAGACCCCAAAGACATTACGGAGGAGCTAGAACACCTGGGGTTCGAGCCCGAGTACGCCCGCCAGATCAAGGCGAGGCAGGGCAGACCCGGTTGCATATTCTTCGCTCTCATCAAGAGAACGGAGGCAGCGATAAGCGATAACAGAGATCTACAAGGTCTCTGAGATGCTCAATCTACCGGGCATCAAGATCGCCGCATGGAGGGGCAAGAAAGGCCCTGCCCAGTGTCACCGGTGCCAGCAGTTTAGACACACGTGTAAACAATGCCACCGGAGGATCGCCTGCGTTCGCTGCAGCGAACCGCACTTCGCGCGCGATTGTAAGCGCCCCAAGACGGACCCGCCGGTCTGTGCGAATTGCGCCGGGGTCCACCCGGCCAACAGCACCGCCTGCCCATGTTCAAACGAGAGGCGCGCAACAAGCGCGCCGGCCCGGTGGCTATCACCACGGTGAGAGCCCAGCGGCCTCAAGCCCCACAGGTGGAGCTACCACCACCGACAGCCGCGTCTCTAATGGCGGAGGCGAATAACCCCATCCCCAGGGCCTCATCTCAGGCCACAGTTCAGACCCCAGGGCTCAAGCCCAAAAAAAGAAGAAGAAGAAGCAAAAGAAGAACAAGGGGGCCACCGTCACTCAAGGAGTGACACCCGAGGTAGAAATGGAGGTAGACCCCGCTCTCCCCATCGCTACACCCGCCCTCCTGAAACCCACCACCTCGCCCGCACCTGCAGCGGCGAAGCCGGCATCACCCGCACCGGCTCCCAAACCAAAGCCCTCAAGCGGTGTGACCACACCGCGTGAAAGGCAAGCGGTGACGCAGACGACGACGATGGCCGCCTTCATCGGCCACACCTGTTCTGGCTTGATGGAGTTGGCCATGGACATTTATAATAGCTATAGTAGCGGCTCCAGTAATGTATTCGTGCAGGTGTACCACAAGGGAGCTGTCTCTCGCCAGCCCTCTACAACTTTTACGCCGGGGACGTGCCTGTTTCCCCCGGAGTGACCGCCGCGCTCTACGCGAACGACACCGCCTTCTTGGCCGCGTCTCTTAACGCGAGGCACGCGGCCAAAAAACCACAGAGAACCCTCGATCTCCTGCCGGAGTGGCTCCAGAAATGGCGGCTGGCGGTCAATCCATCTAAATCACAAGCGATCACCTTTCCCAGACAGCGCACCGCACCAGGTGCGCTCAAGGTGCAGGGCGTCGCGATTCCATGGCACAGGACAGCCAACTACTTGGGAGTCGTGCTAGACTCCGGACTCACGATGGCTCGTCAGGCCGAAACCGCCATTAGAAAGGCCAGATCAGCCACCGCCAGGCTGGCGCCACTCCTGCGGGCGAGTGCCATCCCACTAAAAATGAGGATGGCACTCTACAACATTCACATAAGATCCAGGCTAACATACGCGACTCCTGCCTGGCATCACTTGCTGAGCGATACGAACAAGCGGAAGCTCCGTGTCGTTCAGAACAAGGTGTTTCGGCAACTGGTCGAGGCTCCAAGGTTCGTGAGGAACCAAACTACACTCAGGGACCTGCGCGTCGAGCCCCTTGATGACTTTGTCGGCAGGATGTCGAGCAACCTGTTCGAAAAGGCGGACGCGTCGGAGCACGAGACTCTCAGGGGTCTCGCGCCCTGGCAAGCCCGCCCCCCGGACAAATATAGCCTGCCGAGGAAGGGGGACGGATAACCAGTTTCCGTATACCTCCCACACAGGCTAGAAAAAATAATAATTATTACTACTAATCCATTTGATTTCATTTTCACAGGTTATATACATATATACACTTCTCCCTCTCGCTGGACGTTGCAGACGGACATCGCAGACACCACACGGGCGGTACCGAGTGGGACGTAACAACCCCGTTGCCACGCTCCCGCAAGGATACGGCCCGCCGCTTCTCCCGTGACTCCAACTTCACGGCCAGGACCCATCTTTTCTTTTCTTTCTTTTCTTCTGTTTGTCGCGTCTGACTTTTGACCTTTACCTTTCCACCAATACACCGTATCGTAAACACAGCGTGCGTTTCGGTGCCTGTCCATAGGGCCATCACAGGAGTGGAACCATACACGTTTCCCAGTTCGCTCTGGGACCTGTGAGAGTGCCCCGACAAATGGATAGACGCTGATCGTACAAAGATACCAATAGCCCAGGCACATAAACATATGTGCAAACCCACTCAGAGGTCAACATGACCTCGCATCAACCACAGCCTCGTATTGACGAGGCTCGAACAACACATTTCCAGTAGTCAGCTAAGTTCCAGTCTGGACCCCCCTCGACCCGGCAACGGGAAGAGTGCGAAGACGTACCGAGGCAGTTTAAACACGTGTTCAAAATGCCATACGCGGTGGGCCAATCAACTGGTTACATGCCGGCGCGTTTGTACGCCTTCAGGTGCCCATATTTTTCATTCCAACGCTTTTTTTAAAACATCTCGAGCGGGCGGGTCTTACAGTAGTCTGAATATATTACCTTGTCTGTGTTCGTCGTCGATGTTGAAACAAGTGTACACGAGGGCGTAGGTATTGTAGTCAGTCGCCAGCACCCAGTAGTCGGTATCAATCGTCGCTAAAATGAAGAATATTCTTTCAATAAATATGAATGCATTTTTACGTGATCAAAAGGTGAGCTTAACATTGCAAAAGAATATTAATGATAGGGACATGATGCTCATGATAAACCAACCATCAATGTCGTAGCCACTTAGCTAGCGCACGTGAGCTGTCCCCGCTGTCACCGACGTGAGAAGGGATCTCACGTCCTTCTCACGTCAGGCCAAAATAATAAAGAGAAAAGTGCTTTCGTGTTGCTCGGTTCAGCTGCACCGTCTGATAGTTGCAGCTGTTCGAGCCCTGGCGAAATGCTAGAATTTTTGTGAGAACTATAAATAAGTTAATCAGAAGGAAATATTATAACATAAGCGGGGCAATGGTGCAATCTGATTTTGGTAGCTATATGACCATAAATATTCGACCCAGAGGTTATGTTTACCCCACCCCCTAATGTCACCGGCCACTAGAATCTCACGCCAGTATTCTGTAAGCGAGTACCTCTTCGGTCCTGATTCGGCAGCGAAATAAACAAAACATTACCAGGTGTGCCGACGATTGGGAAAGTGACGATCAGCTTGGCTTGTCCGTCGGTACCGGCGAGCCGCGCCACGCCCCTGATGGTGTCAAGGGTCTCGTTGATGACCTGCGTGTTGTACACGTCCACCGTGTCGCCCACCAGCGTGTACTCCGCCGTGTTACACGTGCCGTCTTGGAACACCGACGGATACGAGGCGATGTCGTACCATTTTCCCATGTACTGAAGTATATAAAAACAGTGTTTCACAAGGGACGAATCCGTGATAGGGGAGGAAATTCCTAATACATTTCCTCCCATATCAAAGATACCTTGCGCTATTAAAATATCACTTTTATAGCAACACAGCAAAAATAAATATTTTTGATAACTACAATTTGTAACGGTTTCGTAAAATTTAAAAATCCAATAAATGATTATGAGATTACTTTAAAATCAAAAGTTTTACTCACATTAAGGGCGTTGAAGTTTGTCACAACAGGAATGTTAGGGTCGCACTGTCCCCTGAAAGTTACAGGAACACTGGACCCAGGTGCGGGATAGTAGAAGCAACCGTTATCCGACTGGTCCATTGTCTCGTAGAATCGATTATTGAGCACATCGATACTACCAATAACTCGATTCATGTTTGCAATGGCGGTTGGGCTGAATTCTCTTGTTCTACTCATTTTCCAACTCCACACTGAAGAAGTTTATTATAATTAATGAAAAAGTATATGTTAAACTACTAAGAAAATATACTACAAACAAGATTAAGAATAAAAAAAGCTTCCTAAAATGTTAAATATGTCCCAATGGAACCACTCATTTTACGGGATGGAATGTTCTTTGTATTAAAATGAATAAATAAAAATAAAAGTGATAATAAATGGTTTTTTTTAGAATAGGGGGCAAACGCTCATGAACATCCGCATAATTACTATGCCGATGCGTTGCCCAACTTTGCCCCCAAATGGGCTACCGGCTGGCTACTCATAAACCGCACGACACGCAACACTGAATATTTCACTTTACGGCCGTATTCTGTGAGCGAGAGGTACTTCCCCGGTCGTGCCGGTCCAATCCGGTAAGAGTCCGGTAGGGGGATGTAGTGTCATACACTATGCATGGCACTACCTCCTCCTATGCAGCATGGCACTACCTCTTCCTAATAAAGTCTAAGTTATAGTTTTCCAGCTAACCATTGATCCTCAAACCTGTGCTGTAATTTTTGAGTGAAATAATATCAAACATACATACTTTCACACACACATTATTAGTCGGATATAAATATTTATATTGTAAAAATTCGCCAAAATCTCTGTGTCTATACGATCGATTTTCTTACAATCTACAGCACGTATTTTCATGCCGTTTTTAACAATGGATAGGAGGAGATAGGAGATTCTCGAGGAAGGTTTTGGTGGCAATTTGTTAATCTGGCCCCTGTTACTCACTATTTTATTCTACTAAAAAGCTAGTGCAGTATAAGAAAAAAGTCTACGTTGAGCATGATTTTACGGGTCATAGACATTTACCTCTTCGCCGCTGGTTGTCCAAGTTGGAACAGCTATATACCAAGGAGTAGGTATCGTAGTCGGTGTCGAGAATAATATACTCGAGCGGTGCCGGGGCTGAAAAAAATCAAACATCGCTTAAATGACATTATAAATATTAGTCTACACTTTTTTTGAGTGTGAATGTTGATGAGGCAATATGAAATTAATGACATTTTAAATATGATTAAAATTATGTTGCCATTTTAAAAAAGAATGCCGGAGCTGACCATTCTTCCATGCGATTACATAATCGATATCCTGAGACGATGGCTTTTCGTAATCTTGCGATGAATATTGTTTTGCCTTCTATCCGAATTTTAGCAACGGTGGGAATCTCTACACACTAGCCACCTGCGCAAGTTTAATTACTTGTGCACAAGTGTGTGCCAAGCTGCACACGTCAACGTGATCACCGAAGCACGGTGTGTAACACCGTCAAATTATCGATTACGTTCTGTTTTCAGAAACTGAAAGCTCCAAATAACACCTTTTTAACGGACCTGGAACTCGAATCCGGGACCTCATGATCTATGATTGAACAAATCAAGCTAGGTGTCAAATGAGGTAATGAATAAGACGAATAACGTACCATCTGGGAAAGTAACCAGTAATACACCACTGTTGTCTGTGCTGGACACAACAGCACTACCAACAATGGAGTCCAGATTTTGGTTCACCACCTGAGTGTTCACTACCACAACACCGGCACTAGATGACGAGTACGTGGCGTCGTTACATGTTCCTGTCTGGAAGTCGCTCGCGTAGTTCTCGAGCAGGCGCCAACGACCAAGATACTGGGATGAAAGCAACCATATTGTTATAGCTAATGTTATGCATTGCAGCCGAAATGGAAATGTCTCCACATGATACCACTGACACTCATGATACACACGATAGTGCAGCGACTTCAATTCAGCAGGGCACCTTTCACCTCGCCAATAGAATATTCATGGGAGTTTTCCTTTATATTAAATTCGTTTAAGCGTAGATTAGAGAGCCAAATGCCATAACGATTTGGCTGTTGAAGACGCCATTGGTATCGCATAACATGGAAACATTAAATATAATTACAACGTTGTAATTAAGAGGCATTCAGGGATTTCGACGATCAAAACTGTTTCATCCATCCCACATGGACGATAATGAGACTAATGCATTTGAAAAGGAAAACTTACTCTGGATGCTTCGAAGTTCGGTATTCCTTGAATATTTGGATCGCACTGTCCACTGAAAATGATCGGTTCTCCGGCTGGTATGTCGGGTAAGGCAAAACAAGCTTGTTGTGATTGGTCGATGTTCTGATAATATTGATTATTGAGTACAACAACATTGGAGATAGCATTGTTGATCTGTAAGTTGGCGAAGTCGGACAGTTGTAAAGTACGACTGAGTTTCCAGCTATATACTGTAAACATAAAGGTAAAGATGTGAATGAAAAATATATTTAGCCATTAACACGTATTAATTAGTAAACAAGCTGTGTCACGCGGTTTCACATCCGTAAAATCTATTCCAAGGATACCATTAATTTTGAGGTCAAAAGTGTTTCAATGATGTTCAAGGTTGTAATGTAACTGTAATTCAAATTTTACCTATATCTGTTCAGTATTTTTGCGTTGAAGAATATTTAACATATGTATATTCCAATTTTTGTGTTCATAACATAAGAAGGATTAATCTGGATGGAATACTAATGCTTGGCTTTAAACTCGGCTTTTTACGGGTTTAGAGTAAGCAGACATGAGAACTGAATTAAATAAACTTGTCTTGAACGGTATCACAACCAAATATATAAGAAATGGGTGCTTTTTGTATTGATAAATCGCTGTACTACCAGTCCATTTTGGAAAAATCTTTCAGTGTTAGATATACCATTTATCAAGAAAGGCTATATGCTATATTTCATGACGACGCGCCGGCTAGCAGGAGCAGAGTTACGTGTGCGTAACCGCGGACTGCTGTAACCAGGTATTAGGAAGTTGAACGTACCTGCTCTGAAGTCATCGTCTATGTTCACGCAGCTGTAGGCTAAAGCGTAACTTGAATAATCTGTACTCAAGATCCAGTACGGTATCTCAATATCTGAAAATGTAGTAGCGATATAAAGTTAATGCATGTTATCTATAGATATTATTTATTATATTTTTTTTTCACGAGACTGGCCCACCACACTTTTCCACCGTTGCTACTACTGTGTCTCCTGGATCGACAGCGGCCACCACTTGTGACCCTTCGTAGTGATCGCAGGGACCCCAAGGGGATGCAGGAAACTGCCTTGGGACCCGCAGCGAATTTTATCAGAAGCAAATAGCAGGAGTGTTAAAAACCCTTCCTGTGTTTCCAGTTTCCTTCTCGTGTATCCCCTTTGAAGTAAAACTTCTTTACTTTAAAAAGAGTTCAACTTTCTTTTGGAAATAAGTTGGTACGTGAGCGTTTGAGAGTATGCAAAGTCTGGCGCCTGTTTTTTTTTTAATAGAATAGGGGACAGACGAACAATCGGAGTGTTTTTACGACTGCCGGCGCCCATGAACATCTACGTGTATGCTATGTTGATGTGTTGCCCTCCTTCATCCCCGCCCCAATGGGCAACCAGCTACTCACAAACCGCACGAAACGCGACACAGTAGGTTTCACTGTACGGCGGTATCAAGTGAGCGAGAGGTACTTCCCCGGTCGTGCCGGCCCAATTCCGTAGCTTAGGGGATGTAGTGTCATGCACTGTCCATGGTACTACCTCCTCCTATGCAGCATGGCAATATCTCTACCTATAATTTCCCACCAGGGGGATTTTCTTGCTACCTTATAGGAATAGAGAGTGCATTTCGTTCCCATACTTGTGCACTGACCCGCGTCGGGGTGGCTAGTGTGTATTTTGGCAAAATCGAAATTTCTCTATGGCAACCACGAAAATACTATTAACGAACCAACTGTTAGATTTACCTTCTATAACAAAAATGAAGATAAAAATCTAAAAATTATTGAAAATTTATGAAACTGACCAAGTTTTTAGTAGGAGGTAGTGACGTGTTACATAGTAGCTGTACTGAGCCCGCGCCACCCGGAAGGCGCCTCTCGCGGATTAGATATAGCCCCCAAGTGAAAGCTACGCTATCGCGTTTCGTAAAGTTACAGTGGCCCTTCGATTCCCTCCATAACAATTTGAATGTCTTTGTGCGTCGGTAGTCGACAGATCTCTCCGACTGCTTAATTTCAGGTACTGTAAGTCGGTTTATGAACCATGTAATTTTATGTGGTAACGGCTCTCAAATTGATCTGTGAACGCATGGACGTACTAGCGAAAGAGATGGCTTGTTACATCCATTCATAGACTCCGCCCATTCGGAACATTACTACTCGGAACGTTATTGTGACGTTAGAAATTTTCCTGCATGCAGCTAGCTAGCGTTATAGATCTACAAGACATTGTCACTGTGTCAAATTACCTTGGTTGCCATTAGTGGTCCTAATCACTAATCGGGCGCTTCCATCAGTAGACGTGAACGCGACGCTGCTGCTAGACGTCAGCAGTTGCTGATCAATAACACTTGATGATAGGAGGCTCAACGTGTTACCCGAAGCCGTGTAGTTGTGCCGCACACACTGACCCGTCTGTTCGTCCTTCGGATACGCTTCAATCTCGTACCAGTCGCCGGCAAACTGATTTAATGAGGGAATACCATTTTTTTTTAATAAATTATTACAACACTTACATAATTTCAACAGTTGACACAAAATTTTCACAAATTTACATGGTTTCAGAAGAAGAAAACAGTTTCGCTTAGAAATACCAACACCAACGTTAAGTGACAGCTATGCTGTCGTGTTTCGTACGGCTCGCGAATTTCCTGTCGCCTATCCGAGGTGAGGTGGAAATGAGGGCAATATGTCAGCAATTATTTATATCTTTGGGCGTAACGGTAGGTTTAGCCTTAACATATTTTCGTTAAAACAATTATAATTAGTAGTAATATTGTTAGTGTCGTTTTTTCATCAAACGCAGAAGAAGGCTGAAGATAAAACTTTAGAAAAATTTTGGTCTTGTTGTGCCAAAGTATTATTTGTAACGCGTACACATAAGTAAACCCTCACTTTTTTAGTAGGGGAACAAACAAGTATCCGGAGTCTTTTAATAACTACTGACGTCCAAAAACTTCCGCATAATATTTATGCAAATGCATGGAAAAAATTGGAGGAATGGAGGATGCTTAAGATATATTAATCATTACCTGTGCCATATCAAAGCTTTGCACCACTGATACATTATTGTCACAACTCCCGGGGAACACTACAGGAACATCTAGTATTGGTTCAGGGAAATAGAAGCACCCTTGATCGCTTTGGTCCTTCGTCTCAAAGTACCGCTGGTCGAGAACATCCACCGTGCTCATGGCGTCGTTGATTTCGGTTATCGCGTTCGGCGTCAGCTGTTTTGTTCTGCTAAGCTTCCAGCTCCATACTAAAATAATAATATTGTTTTTTAATTTAATAATAATAATATTTATTGACTACCGTCCTTTTGGTATCGTGATAGTTTATGTATGTGTTACGCCAGAGGTCGTGGGTTCGAATCCTGCATAGGTAATGGAATGGATATTATATATATATTATTTCTTTTTTAAAAAGTTTCTCAAATTTGTAAAAATATTAAAGTAAGTTAAATATTTCTGTCGTTGTTAGCGTGTGACACAAGTCCTTATGCGCTAAGCTAACACGCTGTGACAAGTCCAGAGATTGGTTATACTTATGAAAGTCGTACCGAGTTTCGAGGGTCCCCGTAAATACATTCTTTAAGGAGGCGAATCGGAGATTTAGTAGTGCCTTGCTGCATTGCAACTGAATTGTGATACCAGATGATTGCATGACCGGAGAGGTATCTCTTGGAGACATGACACCGCCGTCTGGTAACTGCTGTGCTGTTTCATTTCGTGCGGTCTGTGAGTAGTCGGTAACCCATTGGAGGGGAGGAGGAAAGAAGGACAACGAATCTGCATGACAACAATGCAGATCTCCATCGGCGTCGGTTGTCCTCAAATGGTTTCGATGGACCACTTATATTATAAAAATTATCGAAATATGCGACAATTGAAACAGTTTACCCTAGGTGTCACTTTTTGTTTTGCGACGAAATGCATTTAGGCACTGCCCACCGAGCCGTTACAAACACTCATATCGGGATGCATTTTTCCCGTCCGTGGGAGAGAGGGGTACCATAGCAATCAGAAAATGCTGTATTGGGCATATCTTCGCTTCCACAGCACAATTTCAGCTCCAAAAAAAACTGCCCACACGGACCTGGGTGGTGATGGATGTGTGCGACTCGCGGATAAGGCCGAACATCCCAGTTATTACATATGAGAACTATTGTTATTTTACTTATGTCAGCGTGACTTCGAATGTTTATTGTGTAATTACATTATTACATATGTATGGTTAGATACATACCTCGTCGTTCGTAATCATTCAAGTTGAGGCAGGTGTAAACCAAAGCATACGAACTGTAGTCGGTCCGAAGCACCCAGTAGTCGGTTTCAGTGGTCACTAAATTAGACATTGAGTTAGTCGATGCATATTATTGAAATAGAAGGTGACGTGTTTCTGGTGTTTACTCCTTAAGACTAGGAAGAGGTAGTGCCTTGCTACATAGAGGGACTATGCATGGCACTTCCTCCTATGCAACGGAACTGGGCCTCCCGCTCACATAATACCGCCGAAAAAGGCCGTCTCTAGTGTCGCGGTTCGTACGGTTTGTGAGTAGCCGGTGGCCTATTGAGGGGGGAGGAGGGCTATAATCAGCATCTAAGTTTTTCTCTTGTAAAGCCGAAGAAGTATAACTTCTAACGCGTGTACATAAGGAACACACTTCATCATCATCTTTAGCCGGACGACGTCCTCTGCTGGGCACAGGCAGGTCACGGTCACGAGACACATTTGTGTTTGTTCTCCGGGTTTGATGAGGTTTACGTTTTATACTTACTGTTAGTACCAGCTATGGGGAAACTGACAACCAGTTTTGCGCTTCCGTCGGTGGTGGCGACCCTCGCCACGCCTCTCATGGTGTCTAGCCTTTGGTCAATGACCTGGGTGTTGAAGACGTCCACCTCGGCGCCCTGCTCGCCCATTACGAGCGTGTACTTAGCGTTGTAGCAGGTGCCGCCTTGGAAAATCGAGGGATAGGACTCGATGTCATGCCAAAGTCCCATATACTGCGAAGGAAATTTTATTTAATCGCATTATAAGGGGCGCCATTGCGGATGAAGGCCTTCTACACCAGGCAAGTATTCCTTGCTAAACTAATAACGGCGATGGGAGATAGGGTGAAGGAGAGCTACTGATCGCCATAGCTGCGGTGCGGCGGTAGGCACCAATTGTCTCCTCCTGCTCGAGGGTCAAGCAGGATTTTTAATTATCATAGGTTGGCCTGTGACGTAAAAAAATAATCGAATACATTTATTTACGAAATTGTCATTCAGTAATCATAAATCATATCCGTGATCCTACTTAGACATAGTTTAAGTTGTTTTTACAAAGTATTTAATTTAATATGACGTATTTTTGTGAATCAATAGTTAAACAGAATATGTGTGAGTTATGCATATGCGTGCGTGCGTGCGTGCGTGCATGCGTGCGTGCGTGCGCGCGCGTGTGTGTGTGTGTGTGTTAGTATATAGTTACATAGTTGTGGCGGTGGGTTGGATCTCAGTAGCCTGGGGTAGACCCAGGTGAAACTAATTACAACAAGTGGGACGCTCCTAGCGGGGTGCTCTTATTAAAAGAGCCATAGGAGGTGGCATCACTCTATTGCAGGTACCCTGATGATTTTTTGATCCGGGGCACCGCACCAAGGGCGTTGCGGGTTATAAAGTGCCGCGATACCCATACTCCCAGAGCCAGTGAAGTCACGTAAATGTGTTTCCCCTCGTGAAAGAGAAATATCAGTGCATGTATAATTCAGGTCGTTATTATAGGTACAATAAAGTACGCTGCGATACGTTACATACGCTTTATGCCCTTTTTCTCCATGCAATACTTTACAATATAGATGGTTGCCTGGAAGATATCGCTCGAATAGCGAATAGGGTCGCCCAATTGAACATGATTTTATTCATTTTATGTTTTTTTTTTGGTGTGTGCTACAAATTATTTATTATTATTATTATGCAAGGGCAACATGCGGTACTTCACGCTGAAATTCCTAATTCTTTAACACAAAAGTTATTTTAGAATCGCATATCCATCTAATGGTAAACGCAGGCACCTATTAATGAAGCGAGAAAAAAAATCCTTCTCATTACAGGCAATAGTTTTGAATGTTTTCGTTTAGCTTTCACGGGAGATTGATAGAATAATACTATACAAACCCTTTGTGCATCGAAATTGGGCATGGCTGGTATATTCATGTCACATTGTCCTCGGAACGTGACCGGCTCATTGGCCACTGGGTCCGGGAAATAGAAACAACCCTCATCGCTCTGATCCGCCGTAATGTAGAACTGAGAATTCAAATCTAATTGCGAGTTGATGACTTGGTTGATGGCAATGTGTGCGGCCTGGGAAATTTGCGGCGTACGGCTGAGTATCCAACTTGTGACTGAAAAAAAAAACTAGTATAATATTTTTTTCGGTTACTCATGCTGTTATCCGGTTACTTTATGGGCCTCTGCAGATTCATTAAAGTTTAGTTTGTTCCATGAATTACGAGCAGGCCGGTGATGTTTTCAGAATTACATTAATAATTACATCCCCTTGGCCGAATTTCGGCGTAGCCGGCCAGTGATTACGTGAATCAACCAACAGGTACACATTCTGTTTTCTTATTCTGATACTAGCTTCACTCCCCAGTTTCACCAGCGTGATTCCAGTACTATACCGTCGTAGCTGTACCGTCCAGTAGGCATTCTATGATAAATGTACTATTCAACACAAAAATACTTATTCAATCCGTATTAATTGAGTTTAGTACTATTCAACACAAAAATACTTTTTCAATCCGTATTAATTGAGTTTAGAACTATTCAACACAAAAATACTTTTTCAATACGTATTAATTGTGTTTAGTCCGCTTGAACAGACAACCTCTTCAGGTTTATATTATCAGTAATTTTATTGCGGTTCATTTAATTATTTAACCAGCTCGACGTTTCAGAATCCTTACAGCAGCTATGGTCATGGGTGGACTGAGATGACAGATTTCCAGATGTCACAAGTTATTAAAAAATGCCCGAAGAATTACAAATATTTAGTTGTACCGATTAATGTCAGCAGTACTTAGTACAGTTTGCAGTCCTGAGGTGTCGTGTTTAGTTTTTGATTTGATTATATTATCAGTGGGTCTTTCTTGAAATTTGGATGCTTTTTAATTTCAGTAGCCTCACGGATTATCCTTGGAAGGTATTGGCGTTCATTAGTGAGGATATGCGCTAAATCGAATGTGATAGCGGAGGATAATTTCAACATGCTCCTGAAAGGCCGGGTTAGTTAAATAATTAAATAAGCCGCTGTAAAACCCGTAAAAGTAGTTTTATTGTAATGTTATTAAAAAAATAATAGCATAGTGTAACAAACGAACGATCAGGCCAATTTTGTAACGCCTATTAACATCCGCATATGCATATGTGTTGTCATCATTCGCCCTGTCCCCCAAATGGGCTACATACTATTCATAAATCGGTCGTCAAAATCATCACTAAAGGTACTTCCACGGTCGTGTCGGCCCAATGAGACTGCAATGGATTCTTACTAATTGTGAAATTCAACTGAATGGTGTGATTTTAGAGGCTTGTTTTTGTTTGGCATTCTTTTAAAGTTCTTCTTGGCACTCGCGCTATCAAAACAAGCCTCACGTTATCTCATACATGAAAATCTGTCCAGCTGCTTAAACTTTAATTTGTATGTATGTATGTAGACTTATATGGTCCCCACATATAAATTCTCGAAAGACATTACCCTCCTTCTGAAAGAAATAACATTGTTCCTAGGTGAGGATTTCGGATCAGTAAGCTTAAAATATAAGTAGATAACGAAAAGATAAAGCTGTTATTTTAAATTGTTTTTTAATTCCGGAACATTATTTATGTTTCCGAAGACGATAAATTGGTGAAATTACTATCTAACTACTATCTGATATGAACAGTATCATATCTATGCGTTATTCAGGATATGTGCTCCAAAGGTGAAGTTTAAAATGATTCAACGCAGTATATAGAATAAAACAAATAGAATCAACCGCGCTATGTATTTACTGATATTTTAATTTTTTTTTAACATCGATCCGTATTAAAAGGCTATCCGTATTACCTAACGGATCTAAAACTAGCAGTAATGTTTGAGGGATATCAAACTACTTAGGATGCAGAGCGTGCTTCTGGAAGAGGTAATGCCATGCTGCATAGGAGGAGGTAGTACCATGCGCAGTGCAAGACACTACATCCACCTATGCTAAGGAATTTGCCGGCATGATCGGGGAGGTACCTATCGCTCATTTGATACCGCCGTAAAGGGACTAGGTGTCACTTTTCGTGCGGTTTGTGAGTAGCCGGTGGGCCCATTGGTGGGGGGGGATGTGTAGAGGAGGGCAACGAATTATAAAAAGCGTGACATTCGCGTGAAGATATGATGACAACGATATATATATATATATATATATATATATATATATATATTTAATCCAACACCAATCTTGATATAAAAATAAAACTGGCCAAGTTTCTGTTTTTTTATAACTCATTTTTAACTAAGGAGACAGTCCGTTTTAGGCGTGGTATTTCGTCGTTATATCAAAAGTAGAGAAAATAGCTTACTTAAAAATATAATAAAATGCATCAGTTAAAAACGTAAGCCACCTATTTCAAGTTTAACAATATGTTGACCATTCTCTACAGTGCAAATAAATAATGGAGCTCAAATATAACATAACATATACATATTATTACATATAAGAGTTCAGATTTATCTGAGGTATGTACAGAACTTTAAAAATATAAAAATGTAAATTGGTAGTCTTGTGTTTCTTAAACGATAACCCTAAAACGATATACGCCCTCTATCAGCGTGGAGTGATTATATATTAGGCTAGCAGCAGTTAGCAGCGGTAAGAAGTAGCGAAGGGAATACCAAGCTTAGTAGAGTTATTTTGGAGGCCAGTGTAGAGCAGTGAACGAGAACAGGCTGATGATAATAACGTGAAAGCAATTACACTGTTCCTGTTCGTTGGGGAAAATATCGGATCATATGCTGATACCTTCACTTCATCTTAAGTCACTTGGTATCGATGGTGGTGGCCATGCTACGTAGAAGCACATCAGAGGAGAGGCTGAAAACTGGACATCTATCTGCATAACATTGATGCTAATGTATAAAGCCGTCATGGGAACGCTCTGACTTCACGCTTGTGTAACCAAAAATGTACAAAAATGAATAGTACAAAACTACCCTTAACAAGAGTTCCATGATTTGAAATACAGACCTTGTTTCTGGTTGTTTGGAAGATTAACACACGTATATGAAACTGCATAGTCCAGGTAGTCCGTTGCGAGGATCCATAAAGGTGCTTCAAAGAAGACTAAAGAAAAGAAAAAAGGTACTATAATATAAGGTTAATAAAATAATTTCACATGAGACTGTGGTCCATATACCTATAAGTTACTATTATTACATGGACTAAACACCAATGTTAGTTCACAAATGAGAAGTGAGCAGAAGAGGACGTCTCCGAGCTCTCCACTTTGCGGGCTCACGGAACCATCAAAACAGTGAGTCTCATGAACATGCCGTTCAGACACGAATAGCGCCATCCACAAGCGTCTTAACAATTCTGTTCGTGCTGACCCGCACTCACCGCAGTAGCGTAGCAACCTGTTTTGCGTATTATATATCGCATAGAAAACGTTTCCTCTGGTATGGCATGTTTGCCACATTTATTAAAAAAGGGAATGTTAACTCAACAGTAAAAACCTTTTTTTGGACTAATGTTTCTAAGAACTTCTGAGAGTGTCTAAGGGTGGAGTTCCGCTCGTCTGAGTCCACTGACTCCACGATATGAGCTGTATGACTAAGAAAATCGTATGCTCGAAATATGATACTCATTTAGCGCTCATTGAGTATTTAAAAGAGATATTTGACGCTCTTAAAGGTAACTCAAAAATGTGATTTGACAAAATAATCTGTTAGTTTGATATCAAATTTAGTTAGCATATGTACTCTTGTGCTCTTTACTTTTGTCTCACCTATAGGAGCGCAATCATTGATACTTATTGTTCATTAAATAAGAATTAAATTTGAGCCAAATAATTCTGCTAATTTGACTCTGCCTTAAATATATATCACAAGAAGGAATTAAAGACCTTGTCGATACAGTTGGGCTGTTTGAATCATATGATCTAACGGCCAGTTTCAATATTCTATGTGCGATACGGCTACTCGAGGCATCTTGGCTTAAGTGCCGATCGAAACATTCCAAAATTCTATCTCCGGTAACTATAAACATCGATAGTTTGTCGTAAAACGATCGTAAGTCGTATCTCCGTATCCAGAACACGTACCTCCGGGTTGCACTTCTAGGCGAACTGTAAGCCGCGCGCTACCATCGTTGGTGGACAGTGACGCCGTACCACTTATTGTGTCCAAAGATTGCTGGATAACTTGACTGTTCACAACTTCAACGATGTCGCCATTCAGTGTGTATTGAGCGCGAGGACACGTGCCGAGTGCGTTCGGTGAGTAATAACTGGAGATTTCATGCCATACTCCGGTAAACTGGAAACAAAAGTTAATGGGTGTCGAGACAAGTCTCAGTGTCTTCTGTTGTCTCAATAAGGTTAATACTAATGTATAAATGAGACAACTTGCAGATTTGTTTTCCTTTCACGTAAAAACTACAAGAAGAATTTGGTTGCAACATCGGACAAATATAAATTACAATTTGCAGATAGTAATATAAGACTAAAACACAAGAAAAATATATCCGGAAAAATTATGGTTTTACTGGGCTAGTTTTTTGCACAGGTAATATTGCAGAGCACAGGCAGGCAAAACTCAAAATGTTTTATTCGAAATAAGACTTAACTGACCCTTTGTGAAGATCAAAATTCTACCACCGCTTTAAAACCTAGACTAAATCCGAGAAGAACTGACGAAACAAACTTTGGTGATTTCGTTTCGTTATACTATGCTTCCATTCTTTCAAAAGACGAAATAATTGTAAAATATTTTTATATAAATTTCCACAGTTGGAGAATCTTATAGCCGCTTTGTGGTATCTTAAATACAATCTTTTACTATACGTTTATGTCACGCCTAATGAATGTGGAGGAGGCAGGGCAGGTATGTAAGGATCGTGATATATGGCAGTCCATTCTCTCTTCCTACCCCATTAGGGATCTGGCGTGTTGTTGTTATGTCACATCTATTGATAATGCGGTTTAACCTCGGAAACCCCTTGCGGAAGCGGGTAAGTTTTTTGCAGATGACCTAACATACAGATGTTAGATCATCAACAACCTAAAATAATGCAGAAGACGTAATATACATCTATATGTTAGGTCATCGTACAGTTGGGACCAGGATAGTCGTAATTTCACACCGACATTACGTGAAGTGTTATTTCCACGGTCTCTTAATCTTTTACGTTCCATGCATCATTTACTTAAATGGTGTATGCATCATAAAACGTGTTATTCTATCTATAATTAATATTTTTTATATGGGATGCTTATCAACACTATATAAGCCCTAAAACGTTGATTTAGTCTATTACGTAAATATTTTATATAATAGGTTGTAAATTTTATAACAATAACATGATTTTTTATTATCACTAATGAATGGTATTGATTTCTTTAATTTACGCCCACGAACATCCACATAATTAGTATGCCGATGCGTTGCCCTACTCTACCCCCACATGGGCCAACGGCTATTCACAAACCGCACGGAACGCGACACTGAAGATGTCATTTTACGGTATTATTATGTAAGCGGGAGGTACCTCCCCGGTGTTGCCGGCCCAATTCCGTTGCATAAGAAGATGTCATGCACTATGCATGGCATTGCCTCCTCCTATGCAGTATGGCGCTACCTCTTCCTAAAATTATTATGAATACATATCTCAAAATATATACTTTATAATCCTTTAATTGACTGCCTCGGGGATTAGATATTTACCCACCATTTTCAGCCACTGACAGTGAAGTCCCAACTTCCAGTCAAGAGTTAGATCAAAGAGTGTTCTATTTTTATTTGGATTATTACGATTTTTTATTTTTTTAAATATCAGTCCAAAGTCGGAGGTGTTACCACCTGGTGTCGTTTCCATAGAGATAATATAGTGTAGAGAATGATGCCATAGACAGTTATATGACGGCAGTGGCCGTCTTGGAGAATACAAGGAATATGTGAAAGCAGTACTATCTTTGTCTACCTAATCTCGCAAGCGCATTAAGCAGAAAAAATTAATGAATAAAGAGAGACAGAGAAAGTACCACTATTGCTGTCTCTTTAGACTTAGGCGACCGCGTCTTGCGTTGGCTTCCCTTTTCTATGTAAATAATGACTATGGGCGACGACTTGTTGACTGCATGTTTGTTGTCACGAGATACCTATGCATATAGTGTACACTTGCGCCTGTACGCACACTTATTATAATACTCTTTTACAGACGAGTACACCAGCAGAGAACTAGTGGTTATGCTGTAACATTTCGTAAAGCTTATAAGAGGCCAGTGGCCCATGTGCAGGGTTTACAAATGAGAGGAATTTTGTGTATCCTCTGGTAATCGGGATAGCTAGTGACTAGTCGCTCACCCATGGGTTAAGACTTCTCTATTATGCTATTATATATATTATGCTACAAATTTAGAAAAATATGTACCAATCCTTGATGCATGTGGTCCTGATATATCTATATAATCTCATGTCACGTCATTGTTCGCGATGGTCATCGAAACTACTAAACATATTTCGAAGAAATAGAGCATACGTTTGTGCAGCCACTGTATGGCGTTGCCGGGCCAGCTTGTCTCATATGCCTTGCCACCAGCATAAAATCTATATCAGGGGAACCATTACTTTTTCTGGGTTAGAGAATGTTTTATCGTTTCATATTTAAATATATAGGACCTTAGTGCAAAATTTCTAGAATTTTTTCGTTAGTTTATGCGTGAAAGAATAAAAAAGTACTACCAATCATGAATAATATTAGTAGGATATTATTGTTTAGTTATGTGTAATAATTTACAAGCTGTTTCCCGCGACTTCATCCCCGTGGACTACATGCAAAACTACGCGCGATAGTTTGTATTTCTATAGCTCATGAGTTATTCTGGTAAGCTACTACATTGCTAAGTTCCTTCAAAATCTGCTAAGCCGTTTTGGCGTGATTGAGCAACAAACATCCAAATTTTTCACACTTATAACACTAGTATGATTTCATTAATAAAATATAAGCTAGGTCTTAAAAAATAAAACTTACCCTATTCACGTCAAAATTTTGCACAACCGGAGTGTTTGGATCGCACTGTCCCGGCAACACGATAGGCTGTCCTTCAGGTATCAGGGGTAACTCCGCGCAAGCTAACTCGGAGTGGTCTAATTGTGTCAAATCACTGAGCGACATGTTAAGAAGATTGGAAAGCGCCACGTCCATTATCGCTTCCATTAAATCGAACTCCAATGACGGTTGCCTGCCCAGCTGCCATATGGTCACTGTGAATAATAATAGAGTGAATCTGGTATTCACGGGCGAAGGCGGGCTGGATTGTTAGGTCAACAAACTTTGCACCGGAACCTTCCTCGGGAATCGCTCTATCCCTGGGTGGAAACCGCATGAGAATCAGCTAGGTAGATTTTGAGAAAATCAATCACATACAGATTATGGAAAATATTTTCATCATTTCATATAGAAACGGCACGCATTCGATTGTACAGTATACTGATCCGTTTGGATAAATAGTGTCTTTCAATCTTATATATTGCGCAATGTTATTCTAGATCGTCTAAATATCTGTTTTTGATTTCAAAATAATTAATGTTCAGTGATATGTGTAATATGTATGATATTCATATATCATTTTCTCCATGTGTGTCTGTCTTCATATTTGTACGGGGTAAACTCTGGAAGGACTCCCTAAATATTGCTATACAAATATATAAATTACAGCATTGGAAATGATTACAATGAGTCATGATAAAAACTTACCAATGCGTTGTGTCGCACTGATATTCTCACAAGCATAAGCTAAGGCGTAATGGTCTGGATCAATTGTAAGTATCCAAAAGTCTGTTGCTGTAAAAAAACGGTAATTATTTAGCATTAATAAAAAGCTTGTGCTCGTCAATTTAGAACATGTTGGGTGTGCAATAAAGTATTATATATTAATGACATTTCATTATTTCATTAAATCCATTCATGTTTTCTCAGACTTCTGGTATATTTAGGGGGGGAGGAGTCATGATTCCCTCCAGGTGCCAAACCATTCAGCGCAGAAGCCATTTTAGCTACAACGCGCAAGTTGGTTTCCACGTCAGAATCGTGGAGGAGGGATCTTTAGTTCCTCTGGCCATGATAATTATAGTTAAATTATCTGTTACAAACACTCTTATATCGGGACGCATCTGCGGGAGAGGGGGGGGGGTAGATCCCTCTTTAAACTGCATAGTCAAATATGAAGTCTTAATTTTTAAGGGGACTAAATACTAATAAGAAGGGACTAATAAGAAAACATTCCATTTTGTAAATTTTGTTTTCTTTTTTTAAATTGCTTGTCAAACCAGTGGAATATATTACGTTTCGCCGGCGCCTGGTCATTTATTAGTATATACAGTGAACTTAATTAAACATAACTTACATCCGGCTGTAGTGTTCAAAGACAACCTAGCCGTGCCACCTTCAACAGCGACAGACCCTGAAGTTTCCTCCAGGAAGTTATTTTTGAGACTTCGCTTGTGTACAGATAATACGTTATCTTGCCGTTCGAACTCAAAATATGAACAGTCTCCATTTATGAGTGCCGTGTTCGTTCTGGCCACTACATACCACTTTCCCAGGAACTGCGAAATTAAATTGTACAATTTTATTTGCGTCTGAATTAATTATTTTCGCATACATCATAATCCGGGTCTCTAGTTTTAATTTGATGGAGGTATACGAAGTTCGTGCTGATGTTTAGGAATAACATATCCTTGCTGACAATTGGCAAAATAGTCCAACTCCTTTTGAGTGTCCCTTGCAGTTGGCCGTTAAGTGTTATATTTAAGAGAACGGCCGACTTGTAGTTACAGAAATTAGAGCGTTCAAACACACAAGAAAAAATATCTACATCTTTGCCATATTGGTAATAATAGTAAAATGAAATTTCAGCGAAACAGAACTAATAAATACTCATCAATCACAAACGTTTTAATTCGTCAAATTATTAACAGCGCAATTCATCGAAAAACATCAAATACAAAAGATGAAACCTGGAAATGCAAATAATATTGTACGGTATTCCTCAGGAACTGACTACGGAAGGAAAGCTTAGTATTTGAAGGGGTACAAATATATAATAAGCTACCAAAAAATATAAAAGGAACTAAAACAACGACTAAATTAAAAACATTACTCAAACGGCTATTAGTATCTCATCAGACTTAAAAATAATAACCAATAACTAAGCATATGTATGTGTGTATGTATATATGTACATATGTACACTGAATATGTACTTATGTGTATGTACACCTGTCTATGTGTAAATATTCTTCCTATAATAGGTGAAATAAAGTTTGGCACTTCATATATAGGTTAGTCTGGAAGTTAGTCCCTCATTTTTTAAGTTTGAAGCATGAAAAATTGTCATCAGGGTTTTGATTACAAATTGACAAATAAGTGTTTAGCATACATAATGGAAATTCACCCCAAGGATAGTGACTGGAGATACGTAGTCGAAACCTCGGATCCCTTCTTGTATGACATAGACCATTATGCTACTAAAAATAGGATCAGAGTATGCGGGTGATGTGGGAAATACCGCAGAGCGCTGTTGTTAATCAGTAATAGGAATTAATAAACAGTTGTGATTAGTAATTGAAAATAAAGAACACATTTTGGGCATATTTTGAAATATTAAAAATGCAATCGGAAAGAAAAACTAAAATAGTACACGTCGAGCAAATTTGGAAGTATTTGCAATGGTATAGTAAAGAAAAACCAAAAGCACATTTCGAGCATATTTTGAAGTGTTTTAAATGGAATAAGAAATATCTACTCAAGTGTATAAAGATCACATTCCAAAGTAAACGCTATAAAGTTAGCTGTCACCCGGATATAACTGATTATACGATTCGTCACGTATTTGATTATTCCTTCGCTTATCACTTCTTTGGTTGGTTTATATCTCTTTTAATTAAGTGGAATCAATATTCGACAAAGACCACACACAAATAACATGCGTTATTGACTTGTGCACTATAATATGTCCTGCGCAGTCTATAGAGATGTTCGCCGTGACCGAAATTCGGCTAGGACAACTTTATTGTATTAATCATACATCCGCCGTGACCGAAATTCGGCTAGGACAACTTTATTGTATTAATCATATATCATTGTAAAAAGAATAAGTTCAATTTTATACGATAATGTAAGAAATAATTGTTTTTGTAAGAGGTCACGTCCGGGGAGGTATCTCTCGTTCACACGACACCGCCGTAAAATGAAATCTCCGGCGTCGTGTTTCGTGCTGTTTGTGAGTAGCCGGCGGCCCATTGGTGGGGAGGAGGAAATGCGGACAAAGGCCCGGGATATCAATTATGCGGTTGTTCATCCAGAACAAAAAACGTTCAGTAGATTTAAAGAAAAATTATCACACACAGACAAACAGCTTTTCGGGTCTTTGTGTGTAGATTTGTTATTTGAGCTCTTGTACAAATGTGCGTAATCAAACACGTTTTTGTTTCGGCCGACTTAGGTACAGGAGGAAGAGCCGCTGTCGACCCAGGAGACACATGACTAGCAGCGGTGGGAAAGTACTGCTGGGACATGTACGTTAAAAAAAGGAAAAAGGAGGAAGAAATGAGAAAAATAAATTAATGAAATGTTTTTGCGTTCCACTGTTTTTGTCTCATCAGATTTGCCCTAGCCGTCGAGGCGATTTTTTTTGTTTACGCGTAGAAATTCTTTTATGAGATTTGCTCTGTCCGTAGGGGGTATGCCAGGTTACGGATATTGAAGGTGCCGACTACAGGGACCACTGGGAATATATAAGGACCGCTTTTCGTCACGATAAGAAGGTTACTCCGGCAATTAGTGCAACGCTACGAATGCGAAGCCTCAACGGCTTGCGTTAACCTCAAATATTATAGAATACAGATCGAATACTACTTACTTTATCTCAACGGCTTGCATTAACCTCAAATATTATAGAATACCGATCGAATACTACTTGCTTTATCTCAACGGCTTGCGTTAACCTCAAATATTATAGAATACCGATCGAATGCTACTTGCTTTATCTGAAAGGCGGGTTTCGCATCGGCATAGTAATTCATTGGTGTAGAAGGTCTGATATTTCTCGGTTGTCCTCTTATTAAATTATATTAAAAAAGTATTTAAGCCATCGTCATCGCCATCCCGTATGTACAAATTGAAAGCTACTAGTTTTCTTTAAAAAGCCTCCCATTGCTTTATGTTAATATATCAATAATTTAATCTTCTTTCGCGGCAGATCATTGGTTAGTTTTTATTAAAATTGAATTAGGCTCCCTACGTCTTAACATTACGCACATTAGATATTGACAATGGCTGTTTTTATCTTTCTATTTATTTCTATACTTAAATAAATTTCAAAAACGAGACATAACTTCACGATGTAGTTTAAGACATTCAAGAAATAAGGGAAACTTTTTTTTGTAGACTGTATTTAGGAATGTTTTTGTCTCTGCCCGAAATACAGACTGACATAGGAAGGTTCTAGAAACTATTATAGTTTATATAATCTGTTCATATGTATATATCTCACAAGACCTATTGACGATATATATCCGATCAATAGATTGCTATAGTCGTAAAAAACTGATTCTTATATTTTTGCCAATATAATTTTTTTTGGCCAGCAAAATATAAATGTGGAATATCATATCTTAGCTAAAACGTCGCACTGAAGGTGTACAAAAAATATTCAGCCCAATAGGAATTAATCTCCAGATTAGTGCCCCTATCAGTAACGAGGGCGTGGTATATACCACGCGAATAACATCTGATAAGTGACATTAGTCACTGGATGATTCCGTCGCATATGTATGACATGCAATGACACGTAATCATTATTACGTGTCATTGCATGTCATACATAGCTTTGAAATAACATCGTGATCACCAACGAACTCGAAACGTTCCAATAAAGCTGATTTTACGAATTTTATCGCGGTTTATTGAATTATTTCACTAGCCCGACGTTTCAGAAGCTTTACCAAGGTCACGGGTGGGCCATGACCCGAAATGAGTCACCAGTCTGCGAATTCGATACGCATTCCCGGTTTGCGCAATGTATGTAATTGTTAAGGTTCCCTGAAAAGGCTTGGTTCTGATTAATGTTTTCTGCAAATACTTTACATAAGATTTTTGCATACCTTGGCGTACGTGTGTGGCCAAGGTATCCACCAATGGTTTTAATATGTGCCTCGGTTACTATTCTCGACTTATCAATTTCACGCATTCTTTCTATAATATACAAGCGATCCGCCCCGGCTCGCCCGTGATTAATAATAACTGTTACCTCAACAAATTTTACATTAATACTAAAACTTTCTTCGAGAAGTGCTAATTCGATTGGTGGAAACCATGTAAAACTCCATTCAGTAGCTTTTCAGAAATTCATCACAGTAGAGACAGACAACTCTTGGAGGCTTTGTTTTATAACATGTGTTTTGGGGCAGGAGGGCAAGTCACGCCACCATGGTTCAAGCCTTGTCGTGAAGGTGGGGCTTAGTAGACAGGGGTGAACCCAGGCGAATACAATTGAACCGAGGGGGATTTTTGCACTCCTCTTATAAGAAAAGATCAGGAGAAGGAATTGCTCTCGGTACCCCTCTTATAAGAATAGGGGACCTAAGAGCAACTGGAGGTGGCGCTTTTGCGCACAGGGCAAGGGGCGAGGAGGGAACATCACCCCATTGCACTGTCTGTGTAGTGCTGGGCAACCCCATCTGTGGAGGTGGAGCTGGTCCCTGATGATTGTTGTTCCGGGGCACCTCACCAAGGGCGGCACCGATGACACTCGCGGTGATTTTTGGCCCTGAGTCCCACACACCACTGGATCCCACCCATGACGGTGAAGGCTCGTAAATGCGTATCCCCGCGTCAAGAAAAAAAAATGGAGGGCAAGTCAAACAGTACAATTTTTGCTACTGTTTTCATGACAATCGACGCCCATAGATTGTTATGCAAATGAGTTTTCGCGCTTTCCCGCCAATAGACCACCGGAAAACCATAAACCGCGTGACGCGACAACTTAGCTGTCACTTTGTGGGGTCATCAGGTGAGACGGAGGTACCTCACCGGTCATGCCGGTCCTATCTAATGTCCACCAATTACTAATAAAAAAATTTATGGCATAAGGGGTAAACGAGCAGTCGATGACTACCGATGCCCATGGACATTCGCATGATTGTTACGCAGATGTGTTGACCTCCTATAATCCCCCCAATGGGGCACCGGCTACTCGCAAACCACACGAAACGTGACAGCGACGTTGTCACTTTACGCCGATATCAAGTGAACGAGAGGTACTTCCCCGGTCGTGCCGACTCAATTCCTATGCAGCATGGAGTACCTCTTCCTGAGACTTAAACGAAATGTAAACTTACATCGGTGACATCGAAATTATTCGCCAGCTGTATATTCGGATTACATTGTCCAGATTGAATTATTTGACCGCTACTTAAATTTAACAACGCCAAACTTATCAAAATAAAAATCATATTCCCAAATTTTATTTTATCATTATTTCAAAACGAAACACAGCACTTAGACCTACACTTGAAAATGGCGGTGTTATCTATGTCCATCATTTTATAATACAGTTATCTTATCATTACATCTATCGTATCAGAAATATTCATCGGCAAACATCATTTCAATAAAACAAAGAATTTAAACCTTTCGTACTGAATACGCTCGTAATCGCAAGTAATTCCGGTATGAATTTAAATTGTTTCCAGGATATTGTAATATCATATTCTTTTACAAAAAAAAAAAAAAAAAAAATAGAATTTGAACCTCATCTTTCTAATTTAATAATCCATAAAATTCCGAGTTCAATTGAATTAAGGCAAAAAAAAAAATGTATTAAAAATGAACGTCCAGGATCTCTATTTCCTAAATGTATAAAGCTAAGTAAGATATAAGGTTAATTTGTAGGTATTGCATGAATTCCACACTATGGTTCAAGCCATATCGTGGCATTCGGGCGCAATAGGCTGGGTCACCCTAGAACCTGATGAAACTAATTGAACAGAGGCTGATCTTTGTACTCTTTTATTAGAAGATACGACAATATACGCGTAGCAAAAGGAGAAGGCTCTTAGGCCAGCGGGGCGAGGAGGAGCATTACCTCACCCCATTGTGCTGTAGTTCTGTGAACACAACCTCCTTGTGGTGATGGAGTCGATGTCTTGCTTCCTCAAAGGCGGCATTGTTGGTACTAGAGTTTTAATTAATCGCTTGCTAATGATAAAATATGAAGGAGTCGGCAGCGTCCCCCACAATAAGATACCGTGCATCAGAATACTGTCTAATGGTGTCATAAGTTAAGAAAGCCCCACTACAGATTAACGTCTAGTTAGTTCTGTTCCAAGAAATACTATTTTCATTGTACACAAATGTCTACAATATATTACTAAGAATACCGATATATTTAGATTGTAACACCATATTTTTACAGTATTCGAGCAGCTAACGTCCATAACATCCACTCAAGAGGATATTAAGATACAATATTTTCCATCCCGTGTATAATGGAGACAATTCGGATGCACTACAAAAAAGCTATCAAAAAGATAAAGCCCTTGCGAATTTTCTTAGAAGTCATGTTATATTTCAACACAGACACCTACAACTAGATAAATACGCAATCAGGTAATTTCCAGAGAATTCCTAATTACTACTACTTTGATAAAAATAAAATCAAGATATCGGGTTTTGATAATGTGTACATATTGAATATATAAGTATGACAAATTTATCGCATTTTCTATAGCGGCGTCAGCTAAAGCGATAAAATTTCATCGTTTTAATGCCCCTTGTTTTCGATATCGATTTGCTTATTAATGTTGTTATTTGTTCAATAAAAATTGATTTTTATTGAACAAATAATCTTTGTTGGCAACTGTCCATTCGCTTATTTTTCATTTTTATATACTTAGGGCTGTAGATGACTCGACTATGGGTCACTGTATCAGTAAACATATCATGGTGTTTAAACGAAATAAAATATAAAGCATTTTGATGTTGGAAGTCTAACAAATGATTTTACTGTGCTTTATTTCTATAATCATGGTAGAGAGCTACATGCTGTACAGCTTCCAAAATGTCTAGCTTACTACATAAAATCCATTTATTTTATAATGGTCAACATTATTTATTTTCTTCTGTTATTATTTTAGATGTCTCGTAAAACATTTCTTACAAACATAGCTTATCAATATTCTCACCAAATAGAAGGCTGTGTAGAAGAGGAATGCAGCTGTGATTTTAGGGATTAAGGTGTTTCAAGCCTTACAGCGTTACAGGTACTAGACAACGGAAATATATTTAATATTTTCCTATATCTAGAAAGTTGTATATATTTGAGGTTTTTATTATAGAAATGCATATAATAAATAGATAAACATCCACGACCTGGGCGAAACTTGAACCCAAGACCTTAGGCGCAATGTGCATGAACTCCGAGCTTCTGGAGATTCTAACAGCAAATAAACAGACACGTAACTTATTTAAGTATTGAACACTATCCGAGCTATCGAAATAAAATATCCACGCATTCCTTGCTCTGTCTCATTAAGACTATACAGACAGAGCAAGCAATAGAAATAATAGTTCTCTACTTTAAGGGGACAAGGGGAAATACCATTTTAGAGCCTTTAAGACTAACGAATACCAGAGATTCAATTCGGTTCCAATTCAGGATACCACGAAGTATTTCTAAACTAAAGTAATACAGAACAGGACAGAATATAGCAGTAGAGCAGATAGGAATAGAATGAAATAAAGCGGAACGGAGCGGAAGTATACTTAACGAAACAGTAGAACTTCTAGCTCGCACAGTAGAAAATAATACAGATGATTATTTGCTATTTTATTTAGGCTGGCTTCCTTTCTCTGTCTATGTGTTATATCTATGCCAAATTGAGACATAGATAATTATATTCTCATGTACGAAAATCAACCACAAATTTAGCACTTGGCACTGTTTTTCTATGTGTTTATCATCTTCATCCTCGCCATATCCAGTTCCCATATCCGATGATATCGGGGTCAGCTACCTAATGTAGGGGATTTGAAGTTTTTACACAGAGCGACTGCCACCATCTGACCTCTGCCACCCAAGAGGCAAACCAGGCCCAATCTAAGATTAGGTCACATAAATTGTGTTCGAATACACAAATTCGGGTTTCTCTACAACATTTTCCTTCATTTCAAAAAATGTACTTAAGTTTGAAAGACTCATTGTTCTATAGTGGGGCTTAAACCTGCCCCTGAGTCTGAGGAAGTCTTAAGCGCTAATCACTAGACCTCTGAGTCTCTGTGTTTATTATTAAATTAAAGGTTATATATTATTTCTTTGTCTTTATATATTTTTTTCTTTACAACTCGTCGCAAACCTTATTATTCCATTGTTTTACTTATTTTACGTCCATACAATACCCAACTTCTAAGTTTCGACCAAAAATATTCTCTTATTTAGGTAGATTAGTAAAGTTTCGTACGTTTAGGTGAGTAGTGAAAAATATTGTTAATTTTACGTTTAAGAGTTTATTCAGACTTACAGAAAAAAAACTGTTAAGTGATTGCCGCTTTCAATATTTTGTTTCGCTATAACTTCACCTTGTTGATGAGCCTAATCGTTGCAGAATGTTCAGTTTTTATAAGCCGGACAAACGCCAATACTTTTTATTGTCCGTATTTTTTTCAATATTATTTAAGTATCAATTTACACTTAAATACTATGAAACAAAGTCATCGACAGTCTGACTGATTACGGTTCCGCCGATGGATAGAACGATTCTCGAGAAGGGTTTAGCGCATAGTTTGCAAAGGAAGCGATCAGGACAGCGCATAACATATCAATGAAAAAAATGTGTTACGCACTTATGTTTGTAGTATATTTCATACATTACGTGTGGGTACATTAAGTTTGATAGTGTATGATTTGCTTACCTACAAGTTTTTTGAGTCTGGGTAAATCGCAAGTTCCCTAATGGTTTTAGTTTTTGCACGAACTCTTAGAAATGATATATAAATATATTATGTACATAATGTTTTAATCTTTTAATTGCTTTGATTTATATGTTACCTATGATTTTTTTCAAGGCACTAACTTTGATGCGACATTCAGCTTAATTCCCGGCATTCATAAATTAATAATTCATAAAATAGGCAAATTCAAATAAATATTATTATATAAAAATAAATATTAGATATATAATGTCAGTATCTTAGTTTTCTGATAGGAGGTATAACGATTTATAAAACATAAACAAAAAACATCAATATAAAATAATGGACACATAAAAGAATATGTATATTATCATCAAATAGACACGTTCTTACAATTTATGATTTCAAGGCCTTGGTTGTTGGTTCAGTAACATATCTTTTTTTTAAATAATATCTTATCTGAATTCGATAATATATTATTATCTAAAAAATGGCAAATTAATCCTTACAAGGAATTAATTCTCCACATTACAACCTAGCTTTAACGTATTGCAATTATTATCATTTTTTACCCATCTATAAGAAAATGAACAAATTACTGTTTTTTTTGCTGCCGTTCCGTTGCTATTTCTTTGTCCCCAGGATCAACAACGGCCACCACTTGTGACCCTATGACAAGATCGCAGGGAGCTTGTGGAAATGCTTAATGACTTAAACAGTCAAAAAGAGACGACAGCCAGGTGAGGCCCGGCTGCTATGCACTACGTAGATATAAATGCCTAACACTAATTGACTACACGTTATATTTAATTTTCAAGTGGGGCTTATTGCGTTAGATTATCTGCAGCCTGTAATATTTATAACAAAATTGATTGAAAACACGAAAATTCCCCACGTTGCGCACGTAGTAAATTACCCTAATACTAAAAAAGATCGTCGGGGTTCACCTCAGGCTACTGAGCCCCATCGCCACGACAAGGCTGGGACCATGGTGACTTAAAAAAGAAAAAATACTAAGGTGTCGGGGTTCACCTCAGGCTACTGAGTCCCATCGCTACGACAAGGCTGGGACCATGGTGACTTAAAAAAGAAAAAATACTAAGGTGTCGGGGTTCACCTCAGGCTACTGAGTCCCATCGCCACGACAAGGCTGGGACCATGGTGACTTAAAAAAGAAAAAATACTAAGGTGTCGGGGTTCACCTCAGGCTACTGAGTCCCATCGCCACGATAAGGCTGGGACCATGGTGACTTAAAAAAGAAAAAATACTAAGGTGTCGGGGTTCACCTCAGGCTACTGAGTCCCATCGCCACGACAAGGCTGGGACCATGGTGAAAATACTAAGGTGTCGGGGTTCACCTCAGGCTACTGAGTCCCATCGCCACGACAAGGCTGGGACCATGGTGACTTAAAAAACAAAAAATGCTAAGTTATCGGGGTTCACCTCAGGCTACTGGGTCCCATCGCCACGACAAGGCTGGGACCATGGTGGGGGGGAGTAGTTAGATATTTGAATATATCAATAGGCATATTTACACTGTTAACAAGATTACTTCTAACTAACATAGGTACTTGTACTGCCGCCACTATAGTTCAAGCCTTGTTGTGGCGGTGGGACTTAGTAGCCTCGGGTGAACCTGGGCGTAGCCAATTGAACCGGGGGGAACTTTGCATCGCTCTCATGAGAAAAGGGGGCTAAAGAACTGGAAGAAGAAGCACTCTCGGTACCCCTTTTATAAGATGAGGGGACCAAAGAGCAACAAGGGGAAGCGCTTTTGCGCACGGGGCAAGGGGCGAGGATGGGAACCTCTCCCCATTGCACTGTCCCAAAGTCGGTCGGTCAAAGGTTTTCCTGTAGTGCGGGATAACCCTAACTGTGGAGGTGGAGTCGGTCACTTAAGGGGCTGACTAGCCATCGAGGTGCACTGATGATTTCTTGTACGGGGGCACCTCACCAAAGTCGGCACTGATGGCGCTCGCGGTGGCTTTTGTGGGTCTTCGGCACTATCATGCGCCGCGAGTTCTAAATTGTTTTTAACAACATAACTAAAGTAACGTGAAATATAACCAGCAATACGCTGAAAAGTTTAAAATAATAATAAATAATGCCTTGTCGGAGTATCTGTTGATATTAGAAACGCAGATGGGGCTGTAGTCTGACGTTTAATAGTAATCTGTCATCTTATATCCTTTTTCCGGTTGTCTTATTGTATCCACGACCTCCATCTAATGTGCTTTGTTTTCCAACATTTCTTTATCCCATAAACTCAAGTTATTTATGAGCTCGTTTCATTACAACAGTATCACATTGAAATAGAAGTAATTTTGATAAATTAAATGTTGAATTTAGTTTATATTAAAATATTTAGTGATCGTTATTTTTTTAATTATGTAGTGTGTCTCTATGTTTTGGTGTGTGTCTGTGGCCTTGCAGCTCATTAGAGTACAATCCATTTATGCGGTTTAAAATTTTAAGTTATAAGGACACGAGTGTGCTTTAGACCTCACGACAGATGTAAAACTTCTTTAGTTATTCAAAACGGAATAGGCCGTCAGATAAAGAGAGAAAAGAAATGTGTGTTCACACTTCTCTCTCTCCTTATATCGCTCTCTTACTCCTGCAATTATATGTATGAGATTGAGTTACAATCTTTTCCTATCTTCAGTAACATATCTCTCTCAGGTTTCTTTGGCCTCGTTTCGGTGACGCTCTAAGCCAAGGGTGATCTATGAACACTTGGCTTAGAGCGTTACGGAATTTCAGACTACTTCTTCTTTTTTTATAAGAAAGGGGGCCAACGAGCAATATGAGCATTTTTACGACTACCCACGCCCATGAACATCCTCATAATTACTATGCCGATGCATTGCCCTCCCCCCAATGGGCCACTAGATACAAACCTCACGACACGCGACACTGAAGATGTCACTTTACATCGGTATTATGTCCGAGGTACTTCCCCGGTCGTGCCGACCCGATTCCATTACATAGGAGGATGTACGCACCATGCATGGCACTACCTCCTCCTATGCACATGCTGCACTACCACTTTCTACAGGAGAAGAATTCTTTGAATTATGTCAACATTTCATCTTTCTAGTCACGGTTCTTCAGCTACACTCTGGCGCTGGACTAGGAATCTTACTAAAAATGCCACATTTTACCTTTAGAGCATGCTTACCACTGGAACACGAGGCAGTTCTGACCTTATATACACATGATAAGTGACTCGGCTTTAATGTCGATGTATTTCTTTTTACATGTATCATCTATTTTTTAATTCAGTGATTGTCAACACCTATTGACCCTGTGATTAAAATGTAAAAATAATATGACATAATAAACAATAAATATCAATTATTAACTTATACAAGCGTAGTAAGTCTTTGAAATTGCTTTTAATATTATCTACGTTTTGTTGACAATTATAATTATTGTTACCTTAAAATTATACTATCCACGTTATGACTTTGAGAAACGACAGCAATTTATCATTTATATTTATTATATAAGCACAGGAACCTCTAAAATATTGAAGATAATCATAACATTACCGTCGCGGATTAAACACGCCACGTTTGTCTAGTAAGTACTACCCGTGTTGCAGGTTACATATTGGAAACATATTCCATGTTATATCCCTCCTTCGCCTCATACCAAATTACATTACACTAGTGAAGTACTGGTAAACTCAAAACCTCACGAAACCTAGCGGTGTGAGGCACCTCCCCGTCTGGACTGTGATTTACTCAGTTGCATTTAAATTGGTTTTGCCAGACCAATTCAATTGCAAATTGCAATACAGCATGGCACTACTTATGATTACTTTACTATGCTATCAAAGGAGATATGTTTGAGACATTATGAAGTAGAGGTCCGAGATATTGTGTGTATTTCTCGGTACTATATTACGTACGTGATCGATAATCGATAGAGTGTTCCGTTCGCTCTGCCTACCCCATTATGGAGCTGGGGTGTAGGTGTGCAGCTGCACATAGCTGGTGAGCTACCGGGCCGTTTTGAAAATTCTATCTATTGATGGATTTGGCATCGAACATTTATTTACGACTGGCTGACCCAACATATGTGATATCTTAAGTTGCTAGCTATGATGGACAGGAGACTGTCCAAAATTGTATGAAATGTAGGTTTGGTCTTGTACCTGCAATGGAATAAACGAAATAAATTATGTTGGACTGTTATAACAATTGAAATTCACGAATTTAAACAAAAAAAAAAAATGCTTCGATGATGAGGACTGGAACAGTGTCAGGTTAGTAATGCCGACGATGCTTAATAAAGATTACATTTTTATTTAGCTAATTTTTCTAGTAGTAGGTAATCTATGTCGGTAAACAAAAGTAGGTGATATCTATGTACTTTCCACACGTAAAGTGGCTAGGAATATACAACTATAAAGGTTAATTCTCCTATAAAATTATTGCCAAACTAAATTAATTATTATTTTTATAATTATTTATAGGTATTCAAGATATATATACCAGGGAATATTACAGCGGACGAGCCGACGAGATGAAACGAATTTGGCATTCGAAACAACAATTTAAAGGTTAATCACGTTATAGAAATTAAAATTTAGTTTATATTATCGTGATATACAAAAAAAAAAAAAAGAAATTACCATTCAATATTTTTTATGTATATTTATAGAGATATATAAAACCTTTATAAATAACTTGCTGACACTGTTCACTCTGCCTGGGACTGCTGACTGTGAACGTTTCTGCGGCCTGCGCGGTGGGAGGTGTGTGTCTACAGCCCCTCTAACTATCAAATGTTATGTGTGTTTAAGATTATGACGTAACATCGCCTACTTTAGTATTGTGAAGCTTAAACTTCGTTCCAATCCTGTATTAATGATAACACAAAGCGAGTCCAAAACCTTGTTGAAGAGGTTCGGTGTTGTCTATGCTAACATAAACAGATTTGATTGTTTATTTCTTGGCATTAAATAGGCTTCAAAACTATTGAATCGATTTGTAAAAAATCTTAGATTTATTAAGTTAGAATCTTACATTATTTGTGGTGAACCATGCATAGTGCATGACCCTACATCTTCTTATGACGTAATTGGGCCGGGACGACCGTAGAAGTATCGCTTGCTCGCATAATACCGCCGTAAGGTGACATCTTCAGCGTCGCATTTCGTGTGGTTTGTGAATAGCCGGTGGCCCATTGAGGGGGGGGGGAGGGTGAAGAATGGCAACATATGGGCATAGTAATTATGCTGATGTTCATGGGCGTCGGTAGCCGTGAATGCTCCGATTGCTCATTCGCCCCCTATTGTATAAAAAAATTATTATTTTAGAAGTAGATATACACAATTTAAATTAATATACAAAATTTAAACATACGCATACACAAGAGATTACATTCAACCCCAGTTCGTACCGACGCGGGCTTCAACAACAATTTCCACAAAAATTGGTCGGCACCAATTTATCTTTAGTCCAGAATTATCATCAAAGAAATTTAGCGCTTCATTCGGCGTATCATAAGAATTGATAAAACAACATGTTCTGGCCATTATTAAATAATTAAACAAAAAGTAATCTACCGGTACATAGTAACTAGTGAAACCCGGTCTTGCTGTACCTACAATGTTAATTCTTAATTAGATACAGTACCCTCAGATTTTTCTGAAAAGAGTATCCGAGTTCGACCTCAACCTCGGTAGCGAGCAGACGTGTCTTT
>JAFELO010000507.1:9592-61451 GCA_017140195.1 Eumaeus atala
GCAGCCAATCACTCTAACCAATACCTACTGTAGAATAGATGATCTAGATAAAGATGGTATTAGAAATCTGGTTACTTGTTTTCTGATCAGTCGAAAAAGATTGGATCCTTTTATTTAAATAAATAAAAATTGTAACAGCTACATACTTTCCTTTCCATATTAATCACATAATGATTTAAATGTCGTGAAAGTGAAATAATCAAAAGATGTGAATTTTCATTTCTAAATAATAATATGAAGGCCAAAATGAGTGTGTTGTTTACAACTATAACGCTGAACAATTTTTCACGTGTACCTATTGATACTTTGACTAACTATGATAAAACTTACATACCTATATCAAGTGAGTGTAGCCACGGCTGACTACAATGAAACTTACCTACCTACACATAGGTATTACGCGAGCACAGCGAAGGCTGACTACGATAACACTTACCTACCTACATATAGGTATTACGCGAGCGCAGCCACGGCAGACTATGATAAAAGTTACCGACATACATATAGGTATTACGCGAGCGCAACCACGGCTGACTATGATAAAAGTTACCAACTTACATATAGGTATTACGTGAGCGTAGCCACGGCTGACTACGATAAAAGTTACCTACCTACATATAGGTATTTTGCGAGCGTAGCCACCGCTGACTACATTAAAAATTACCTACCTACATATAGATATTACGCGAACGCAGCCACGGCTGACTGTGATAAAAGTTACCGACTTACATATAGGTATTACGCGAGCGTAGCCACCGCTGACTACGATAAAAGTTACCTACCTACAGAAAGGTATTACGCGAGCGTAGCGACGGCTGACTACGATAAAACTTACCTGCCTACATATAGATATTACGCGAGCGCAGCCACGGCTGACTACGATAAATCTAATTTTCTACCTATATAACGCGGACGTAGCCATAGTCAATAAATTAACTACTAGAAAAAAGAAACCATTTTGGACACGAAAGAAGTGATTCAGATGTTTCAGGACACTGTTGATATATAGGTATTACTTTTACGATGTCAATATCCTACTATCACTTACACTTATCAATAATAAACATTTAGTAATGGAAACTATATGTCATTCTGTATATGCAAAACGCCTGCTTTGCAGGAGTCATTTGATAGATCATAATCTAATTCTAATTAATTATACATATAAATGAGAAATTAAAAATATACTCAGAACACTTAAAGTGTCAGACATATTGTATCTACTTCGGGTCCGTCCGTATGCCAATTCCCGGCTTTACGTTCCGGCTAAGCCCGTGAATAACGGGAGACAAATTATATACTAAAACCTTTTCCATGGTTAGAATTAAACCTTATGTAATTTGCACCCACCCTAATAATTTAAATTTATATTCATCATTCTATTTATTTCGGACATCACAGGTCCACTTGGGTTAGTAAATTTAAGAACTAAAAATCTTAAAAACTAGGGTTAATATTATAATACATATATTACGGTCCAGACGCCTGTTGGTCATTCGCCTCTGCTCTCAGGATGCTTTTGTCACTCTCTCAAGTCTCCTCACCAGAAATTCTACCTTTTTTCTAATGATGGCATGAAAGCCATCAGTATTATCCGGAGCGAACATTCCTGAGGCACTGCTGTATCTGGGGAATTTCAACAACATCCTGAGAACGAGCCATTAGTAATTTTTAACCACAATGCCACAAACCCCCCACCGTCTCTAAAGAATAACAGAAAGTTGTTTAATATCCCAAGAGGACAAATAATTGTTCATCACGATATTTGAATGAGGTACTGAGAAATTTCAATTGTGCCATCATCGTTTTACTGTTGTATTATGTTACCAAGGCGTGACTAACACAACGCATGGGGTCGCAAAACCACAGCGACACAAACAATAATTTCATTAATTGTTTTACACTGCCCATATAACTTCGTCACTTTAGTAAAAGGAGCCAATGATTTGTTAAATGCACCCGCAATAAAACATTCATGGACACTATTGACTTGAAAGACGAGACGAGGTGGACAAAAAGGCCCAGTGCACGTTATTTTTTGTAAATTTTGTTCGATAATGAATTTGGCACGCTCTGCGTTGTGATCGCCAGCGGGTATTATGCGCCCTGATAAATGCGTGGAAGTCAAATTCCAATCCCTTACATGTTAATAATAACGATAAACACCAGACCCCTATTAAAATGAATGTTTCGAAACATTATAGCGGCCATTTCGGTAAAGCTGCGCGGGATTCAATTGTACAATGTTGGATTAAGCGAATGTTTGATAAACTTATTTGCCACGCTGACAGTGATTTATCGCCTTTACAAAATATGACTGCCGTATACAAATATTTGATATACTTCTATCTGCAATGATTTATCCACTTTTATTTCCGAATGCCATAATCCGTAAAGCTCTACGTCAAATCATATATTCTGATGAGTTTTCTATTGTTATTGCAAAATTTCTCGAAGGTACATAGGTACCTATAATGAAGAACTTGTTCATAATAGCATTTTTTACATTATTTTTTCGTCCATTACTAAAAATGGGAAGAGCAAAACAGCTATTTACTATGTCTGATGTTCAAGTGAAATAAATTTAAAATGCATATTTAAATAATAATTAAAATGAACATTAATAGTAGTTGATGTAAATAATTGTAAAATATGATATCCATACATATTACAAAACCAATTCCCTAAAAATTGTCTAAACGAACAAAACCATATTATTCACCGACAAATCCGGGGCGGATCGCACGTAATTAGTAAAAGAGCTCTTCACCTACGACTTTGTAAATAAATACTAATCTTAGTCCGCGTAGATTAGATGTAATATTAAATTTTGAGAAATAACTATTCCCACAAAATTGGAATGAATTGGAAATGAAAACAATAACGTTATTGCAAAGTTTAAATAAATATACGTACACTATATACGTAAATGAGATGTAATAAAATTATTTGCTCTATATTTGAATTTGCACTTCTTAAAATTGGTGATGTTAGTAATGTTAAACAAGGAGACTTTGCAGCAATCAACTAATATTCTCTCTATACCATTACTATGTTTATTTATCGATACATATACATATTTTAAACCAAAGTCCCCAAAAGCTGTCTGTCTGTATATGACAGATTTTCTCAAAATCCTCTGATAGGATTTTCATGCACACACATGGATTGAGCGATTTCCGAAAAAGTTTTTATTCACGGGAGAAGCCGCGACCGACCGCTACTTTATTATAAACGACAGTTTGTTTGATTTATTTCAGGTACCTAAGCACAAGTCTATAAACTGGTAAGCTGAGTAGCACCTAAATTCCTATTAGTAGCGATAATAAAATCAAGAAGCTCTGTGAAGGTCTAGATGGTGTGCTCTTGCAAGATTTTTTTTTCAACACGCCTTTTGAATCTTATAATTGGGAATTTTGTAACAAGCCCCCGTAACATATCTACCCGAACGTGAAATAATATAGTATAAATAATACAATATCACCATGGGGAGATGACTACTTTCATTTACACCTTTATATACATTATCTTATTTCACGCGGCATTTTTTTCAAGATTTATAGAGCCAATGAACAATGCATATGACGCAGATGTCATGCGTTCATTATTAATAATGGTAACGCCGACATTTACCACAATAACCGCCATAGCAATAACAAACACGTCCGTGTGATAAATGATAATATTTTATGGCATTCGCCCTCAATACAGGACGCTTATGTCTTCATTTTTGCCATATTTTGTGTAAGCGTGGCTTTAAGTTCTATGACCGTGTAATAAGGACGAAGTTGTTTTGTTCGGTTCAGTCGCCGTTAGGAATTACGTGGGGTACAAACGGTATTGATGGTGCTCAATCGCACGTAGCAAATTGTCGATATTCGTAGCAGTCATTAGCGGCGTGGTTTTTATCCGTGCGCTGCGCAGGCGCACCGGCGCGCACTGCGTTGTCGGTTCTATGCCTTTTAAAACTCACTCATATGTGTACTTTGTCGGCGTTGTGTGAAATTCAAGTTTTTGCCGCAAAAGGTGTTCATTGAATTGTTGAAAAAAATTGACTACGGTAATCTTAAGTACGAGCGCTTTATATCAAATATGAAATTAAGGACTTTTCGCCAGTTATAGATTTAGTTTTTTACAATTAGTTATTACTAGTATTGATATAATGACATAAGGCTAATTATAAAAATAAGAATAATGTCCTTCTAGCCGAATATTGCTATAGTGGCCACATTTTGAGACTAACCATATTATTATAGAAACCGACACGACCGGAGAGGAATCCGGCGCAGGAACAACGGCTTCACGTGGTACACCACCGCTTTCCTGAATCCGGATTGTTATTTTACATTAAAAATTAATACATCTACCAATAATATGGTCTGTGGTTAAACATACTGACCGCTGGACCAAGAGGAACCTAGTGCCCGCTCTTCTATTGTGTGTGTTATAAATCCAGTTTTTTTCTATGATCAGACGGTAGCATCCGATTATGTGCTCTACTATTACATATATGTGTTCAAACGACTTTATCCTAGGCATTTACCGTACCTTATATAATTCTTTAAGTTTAGTGCCAATTTTAATAGGTACAACACTTTGTAACTTAACATTGTGAATTAACACATATAACAATTTGAAGGTAGAGTTCAGATTATTCTTATTTCAAGCATGAAAATAAAACATAGAGTTGTATTATTTTACGAGCTTGTTCTAATATTATTAATTGTGTGTGTAATAATATATAAAATAAGCGTAAACATTGAAAAGAACCGCCATGTTTTTTTATTTTAACAATACAATGTTAGTTTAGTATCGCAGAGCCCGCCCTGGAGGCATCGCTAATCTTCGTGAAACGAGGGATTAGGTTTTGTAAAAATATGTTTATCAAAACAGCCGGCACATTAATACGTTTCATTTAATGCCAGAACCCAGATTAGTGGAGAGAAACATTTGTTTCTGAGTCTGTACAAATATCAAAAGTATACCTATTTTGTACAAGTAAGCGTAAGCCGGTCTTTTCTCCAATGATTTTGAGCTAGATGTGCAGAAAAGTAATGAACTGAAAATAAAAAATAAAACAAAAGTAAGTAAAGTTAAGAAATTGAAATAAATTATTAATTAGAAACGACTAACGAACGTTTTAACAAAAACTTTGGAATTACCCATGTATCGAAAGTTTCGCTGGCGTCTCTTTAGTAATCCAACTTAAATTTCAGTCAAAGACAGAAATACATTAGCGTTCTAGAGCGCTTATTTGGGTGGCTTGTCTGAAAACTTGGTATTATCTTAATTTTATCAATGATTTCTGGAATTTACTTTTTATGAAAGTAAAGTATATAAAGTGGCATGTCACTTTGTTAAAAATATGATAAAAAGGTAAAATCGTGGAAAACATCGACACGCGATTACGACTTACTTTACTTGACTTTACTTCGTTTCTAGTTCATTGTTAAATAGTAAACTTCAGCTTTATAATATTTATTTTACTACCTATCCACCATCAAAGTAAAAAACCCGTCATTTTTTAATACGGTCTTTTTGTGTCTTGCCTCTTATCCCGCTTCCATCTTACCCATTTTACGCCATAAAAACAGAACCGTCAATTTAAACTAAAACACCAATTATCTCGTGTAGATAAGGTATAAACAAAGATGGCGAACTTTTGGCGCCATTTTAAATGGATGCCGCTAAAAAACGCCACCCACGTCAATAAAGTCTGAAATTTTTATTTTGGGCCTTGAAAATTTGGCTTTGTGTGATGAACTGAAATAAAATGAAGATACTTAATAAAAAAAATAAAAGAGATTTAGATACGTAAGGGAATGGTGCTATTTAATGCTATGTTACGTACCGAATAGACTATTTTTAGTAAATCCAGTGCCATCTGATATTTAAAACAATTAATTGATGATCCGCACTGCCGCATCCTCAAAGTCCAGTAACATGGCACGAAAAAGTTTAAACTTTTTCTTGTGAGGATGGATCAGGGGACACTGGAGATTCCATCGCTACTTGGCCTATTGCTTGTAGAATTGATGATTCCACATCCATAGCTCTGCATATTCCAGTAGTAGGTTATTACCCTTTAGCTATAATATTACCTCATTTAAAAGGGGACACTGACAAAATTGACTATATTCTCAAGCGATTTCCAATAAAAACTTATTTTAAGCTGCCATAGTAGTATAGTCAGTTCTTACCATCAGTGCTAATGAATCTGCACCAAGATACAAGATACAGGAGTCTACAAGCTTGATTGTGACGGTGGACTCTCTTATGTAAGGCAAACTAAAAGATCTATAAGAACTCGTGTTAAAGGAAATATGAAACACTGACGTGTTACAAAATCTGCCGTCTGCGAGCATGTTGAAGTTGGCCCCTGCCATTACATTAGATATGATAAAGCGCAAATCCTCACTAGGGGACACCAGTACCTTTCAATGATGCTCCGTGAGACTATTAAAATTTAAAAAATCCAAATTTCAATAGAGAAGATGGCTGGGTGTTTTCCTCCGCTTGGGACCCATTCATAGACATAATCAAATCAAAAACTAAACAATACTTGAAGAAGGCAAGATATAATAAATACTGTTCGCGTTAACCAGAACAACTAAACAATTATAACTCTTCAGATACTTTTAATAATTTGTGACATCAGGCCATCTGTCATCTCAGTCCACCCGTGACCATGGCTGCTGCAAAGCTTCTGAAACTCGGGCTAGATAAATAATTACATAGGCCGCGATAAAATCCGTAAAAGTAGTTTTATTGGAATGAGCAACATTCGTGTAAACTTAAGACATCAATACCTCAGCCACCCAAGACTTATGAAGCACTCGTACACATTGGGATACACTTGTAACATTGGGTAATTATTGATGGACACAAGGCCGTCTGAATGTCTATCCATGAACTGCACTAACAACTCCTTAATATTATCACTCTCAACTACAGCAGTTTCGCTTCCAGACTTGTCCCAGACGTGTTTGTATCTAATTAAGCGTTGCTACCGTGCGGACAAACCGGTGTGTTGTGATGATGAATATTCGAAATAAAGCTAAATTCGTCTCAAGACGATAAAACAAGTAACACTTAACAAAATGGCTGACCTTATCGTCAAAGAAGCCATGTCGAACTGGGTGGCATAAGTTGTTTGCTCATAAATCAATAAATCGTAAGATAACTCGAGTTGCCGTTTAGCAAGGAACAAGTTTGAACATGTGTTCGAGATGTCATCGAGTGCCCTAATATCTTTCAGGTTCTTGTCAGTGCCTCGTTAACCCAAACGTCCGTATATATTTCTCCTGTTTATTTTTAATAACATAACGTATTTTTTCCTTTTTTTTTTCTAATTTTCACTAGTTTGTAAAAAATGTCTCTTTCCGTCCAATACTCAGTATCTTTGAGACTCGAACAGACTCAAAACGTCTTTGTAACTTACCTATAATTAATTATCATTTCAATTTTTCTTTATTAATAAAAGCCGTCACTAACTCATGTCTGTAAGACAAATATGCGAAACCTGTTAACAGCTACGCGAGATACGCAGACGTATTAATTAACATCCCGGAGTTAGTGCTGGAATCCAGTTAACTTGAATAATACAGTCATTTTAACACTTCACATGACAATCAACATTCTCGTGTCGTCATTTTTCATCATAACTACCTTCGCGGTGGCCAGAACTCATTTGTAAAGGCAACGCGTTGCCCAATTAGGTATTGTGAAGAGTGGGGCTTTTAACTTGTTTAAATACAAATACGCTATGTTGTGTACCTTCAATCGATTTATGACACCATTTTTATTACTCGAGTTATGTTTACAAACACGAAATGTATCGATTTTTATTCTAAATAGATGTTTTATTGGTATGAATCGTTGAAAATAAAGTCCCTATTCGATAAAAGCTGCCACGCGGTACTATGGATATACCGAAGGATTTTGGTAAAGCAAGTTTAACATAAAAAACGATTTTTTTTATGATCAATGTCCAAAAAAAATCTAAATTCTTTTTTAAACCTAAATAAACTGGTATTGAAACCGTTTACAGAACAATAATCGAATAAAATTTATTCGGTTTCTGTTCTACAAGGTTAATTTAAAACTATCAACCGTTAGACAAATTAGAACTAACAAAGAATAATAAGAAATCAACACGGACTTTTGTTTAAGATATTTTATAACAAATAATAATATTCATACTTTATGTATTCTTTGAGAACAAGTATTTCTATGAAGATGCTACGCCATTGTGGTTTTGTAAACGAGTCGTGATATCTCTTGATCTATATTTAAAACGTATTTGAGGAACCGAGAGAACAACTTAATTAAAATATAAGACGCGATATAAAAGACTTCTTTAACTCCAACTAGGTGAAGCTAGCTGTTGGCACGCCCAATATACTATACAATAAATAAAAATCTATACATATAATACAACAGTAAAAGAATACGTCTGTACATTAAATATTTTTCAATATTAATAATAATAGAGTAATGAGGAAACCACCACCAGAGAAAAAATTTGAAGAAAAATAATTGTCTGTATGTTTCTCTATTCGTACACGCTAATATCTGGTTAATGGACGATGATGGAATTTAAACGATCTTTTTGTTGTACTGATACTAAGCCTGGGCAACATATAGGATGTAACCTGTTTTTAAAATTTTAACATTTGATGTAGAAGCTTCAGTGAAAGTAGTTTTCTTTTTTTTTTCCACAAAAGTCGCGTGCCGTAGTAAATAAATGTTCAGAAACCATTATATTTATTTGTAAATGTAGTTATATGTACTTGTACTCGTGTCACAGTTCTGAGTTGTCTGACCACAACCGTAAATCAAAATCTAAAGTTATTATAAAATAAAGTCCCCAAAAACTGCCTGTCTGTATGTAATCGGTCTTCTCAAAATCTACTTATCGCATTTTCAATCGCTTTAGGTTTATGAATAAGGTATATTTAATAATAAATAAGCTAATTTAGCTATTATTGTCATGGCCAGAGAGACCTCGTGGTCCCTCATACCCCAACTCTGACGTCCAGGACAACTCGCGCGAGGTAGGTAAAATGGCTCGGCGGTGACGTGAATGAATAGCTTATGAAGAGGATCATACTGGCCCGTAACCCCAATCTGACACAATGCTCGATCGCTGTATCAGATGATCTTATTGGTCATATTTTTTTTATACCTCGCGCCTTAATACGCTTGTTAAGGAATAAACAGTAATGATACGAGTGTTAAGACGTTACACGTATAGTTGATATGAAGCGTTCACAGCGGCTGTGAATAATTATATCTGTCGCGTCGGTAACACATGCCGCCTGTTGTTCGCTAATTTGTAACAATTTCCACTCTGATGCCTCAATATCGTTGAAGCAGCAACCGACTCATTAGCCCTGTCAGGGCCCTCTGCTAAATAATTTCAATCATATGTCACTGGAATTTAGTCACAAATTTAACTAGCTATAATGGTTCGGATCACACACCGTGTTGCACATTCTTAGGCCTTCAAATCGATATTACTAAAGGAAATGCATCATTTGCATGATAAATGCGAACCGTGTTTTATACTAATGAATATATCTGGCTTTACCCTGTTACTTATAAAAAACTGTCTGTGCCTGTTCCGACACACAACTGGAGCTTACTACAGAAGAGCATACACGATTCCGAAGTGAAAGGGCGTTGGTGTTGTACCAGAATATTACCCCCTAGTTTTCATACGGCACGCCTAAAGTCTAAGTTTTTAAGGAGTAAATTCCAAAAAGTCTTGGAGCTCCTTTTGAAAATCTTTTTAAACATTAAGTATACTAATACACTTAATGTTTAAAAAGATTTAAATAATAAATCTTTCATGAACGTACAACACTGGAAATGTTAGGAATTCGGTTCACTTTTTGTACAGAGGTTCTGCGCACATTTGGGTTGGAACAGAAGATAACAAATTACTGTATAATATACCTTTCCGTAGACATGGAGAGACAAGCGGAAAGCCTGTGTTAAAAATTTCAAGACCCCATGAAGGACTTCAAGAATAAGTGGTACGAGCAACTAGAAATTTCTTCTGGACCACGAAGCGCCCTTTCAGCGCAACGTGGAAATACCATAGTGATAATAGAGATAGATAAGGAAATGCAGTTATATGAATAGAGAACGCAGATGACAAAGCAGTACTATCTTTGTCTATCCAATCTCGCAGGCGCGATACGCAGAAAGAGATTAATGAAAAGAGAGAGACAGAGAGTGTAACACATTTGCAGTCCCGTTTGACTTAGACGCACGGCCGTCTAAGTCAAACGGGACTTTTTTAGATGGGCTATCATTTCTATCTATATTATCTCTATGGAAAATATAACTTAACTACTGTCAAGTAAATAAGGTTTTACTTAGTTACTCGGTGACGTACTGATAGGCAATTTATTCTTAGCACTTTTGATAGAAAAATGTTATTATATTCAATAAAATTTTTAATAGTCTTAATCAACGGCAATACATTCGACATGCCTTCGGCATTTAAACTATACATAATACTTTCATAGCTCTCCGATTTCTAATCGGTTACACTAACGTGGAATTTATTATCTATTATACCTGAGAAAACTTATAAGCTAGTTAAAACGAAGTTTATAGGTTTAGCTATAAACTGAAGCCGTTATGGTCATGTAATATTCATGGTTGATTTTCTATAGTTCGAATTGGCGGTGTTGGATGATATGTCGTGTTTGATGCTTCAAGTCGGATATTTTAAACTTTTATTCAAAGAAGATTAGAACTCAGTGTAATCGAAACATGAAAAGAACAACAAAGAAGAGCATGTCAAGACATAGGCATAGAGAAATAAACAAAACATAAGTAGTTCTATAAAAGGTGTTTACAACATCACAATCAACATAAATCGTATCGCTGACAAGTTGAAATATTTTGAAAATGACAGGAGATGGTATAATTAAGTGGATTTAGTCAAGGGTCTGACAATGTGGGTGGTGGTTCTATTCCCCAGTTGGGCCCAATTAGTGACGGCTCGAGAAATGGACGCCGACAAGGGATTACCAAGGGGATGAGTGAGAAATACGCGTGGTGCAAGTACAAGAGATTTGCAATTATTGGCGAATCAAAAGATAAAATATAAAGTCTATCTGTGAAGAAATACGTATATTATTTTTGAATCTAAAAGTTGATGTTGCAAGAGTAATATTAATGAATATTAAGGAAGAGTATTATAATTACTATGAAGTAATACTTGTATTTCAGAAGCTAAATAATATTGTTAAGCGCATTTACACCATTAAACATTGCAATAGGGATAAGGTAAAAATTAAATACAACGAAAACCTTTTTTAATTTAAGTTATTATTAGAGTTTTTTATGGGTCTCTCTAATTTGTGTGTGCTTTGTAAGTTAAAAATATTTAAAAGACAGACATTAAAAAATAATTAAGATATTATGATATAGCGTCAGATATACAAATTTGTACACATATATATAGGAACAGTTTAAAAAAATGTATATACACACTTATGACTCGCGTTTCGTATGTGAACCGCTTTCTCTTTTCACTTGCATCTTATACGTCTAAGGACGAACGTATATTCAAAAACCTCTTTTAGGCGGGCGCTCATGGGGAAAAACGGACTGGCGATCCGCTTTGGTCAGAGTAAAGGATGGAGAAAAAACGCCACACTGAACCCTGTTTGTTGTTATCGGATACTATTGTCGCTTCAAACACTATTTCACATAAAAGACATCTTAAAAACTTGCTTAACCTTTTTTAACAAGACGTTTTCAATTTTTTCATGTAACCTACTAGTGCTTTTAACTGTAACTTTTTATGTAATATTAGAAATATATTGTTTTTGATATAGATTATAACGTCGATGACTAGAACTAGCGGTAGAATATAATTTTTTTTTTAAAAAAAGGAGTAAAACATATCAACGTGTTTCCATAAGTATGTATAAACATACTTATGGAAACACGTTGATATATTTTACTCCTAACATCCCCAAAATATTGGACCCGAAGCTTTCCCTTACAATAAAGCGACAAGCCCTCTGACCTTTATCTCATAAAGGAGTCTCCCCAGTGATCTTATAAAATCAAACAAATCCATTATTTTATAGTTTTATAACGCACACGGAACAGGAAAAGACTTGTGTTTAAAACGCGTTGTTAAACGTGATATATGTTACAATTAGTGATTTTATGTCACAACTAATTCAGCGCACATGCATATTGTGGTGAGCCCACGTGGTAACACTTCTGCGTCGGCAGAGCGGAACAGTGTTGGTTTGTGTACAAAAAATACCACATGGAATGTTGTCAAGGGCGAAATGTAGCCTAATGTTAAATAGCTAGGTGTTAAGTCCTCCCTACCATGGTTCTAGCCTTGTCGTGGCGGTGGGGCTTAGTAGCGTGGGGTGAACCCAGGCGAAGCCAATTGAACGAGGGGGATCTTTGCACTCCTCTTATAACAGGAGGGGCTTCAAGATCGGGAGGAGGTATCGCTCTCGGTCTGCTCTTAGGTCCCCTGGAAGGAATTATAGGAAGAGGGGACCTAAGAGCAACAGGAGGTGGTGCTTTTGCGCACGGGGCAAGGTGCGAGGATGGGAACCTCACCCCATTACATTGTCCCAAAGTCGGTGGGGTTGTCCTGTAGTGCTGGGCAACCCCATCTGTGGAGGTGGAATTAGTCCCTTAGGGGACTGACTAACGTTCGAGGTGCACTGATGATTGTTGTTCCGGGGCATCTTACCAAGGGCGGCACTGATGGCACTCGCGGTGGTTTTTGTGGGTATTCGGCACTATCATGTTACGCGAGTCCCACACACCACTCGACCTCACCAAGGGCCGGTGAAGGCGCGTAAATGCGCGCGTCAACGAAAGAAAAAGGTGTTAAGTTTTAGTCCGGATGTATGCTAGGTCCTGCCGTAAAGCCAGCGATAGAGAATACTGTTGATTATTCAGTGGGTGTTCTGTGCCTTTTAGGGTACTGCGAGTCCCACATAAACTTTGGTCATTCCCGAGCTTCTTGGTATGCATTAATGCATTTTCTAACGTAAGAAAAGCTGTTGAGTCTCGGAAACAAAAGTCTGCAAGTCTGATGATTGAAAAATTACACGAAACAAATATCCGTATAAACTACAGACTAACAAATATACGTAATATACTACAGTCTGGAGGTTCGTAGCACCTGTGTTGATAAAGGTCCACTAGACTGCCAAGGACAGTGGACTGCCAGGAACAATGAGAATAATAATTGTATATAGCACTGACAACCTCATCCACCGTAGTCACGAGACCACGTGATCTACGTCACTGCGCTCGTCCATAACACAGTGGATCAAACTCAACATGTCACGATTTGTAAGTAAGAAATCTTAATTATCTCACCAATTAATAATTTCAGCACAACTGGAGTCTACTCCTAATACGCTAACATCAGCTTTCACGGCAATCCAACCAACAATTAATTCGTCTTCAAGGTGTGCATTCTTCAAAAAATATTTACTCATCCGTTATAATTCATCACAACCGCATATTAAATCAATTAATATAACAATAACCGGTAATATTATCAAATAATTTCCTCCCCCCGTGACAGGTGGCTACAATAGGCCGGTAGCAGCGGCGAGGTATTGAAACGCTGTGAAATTGAACGCGTATCAAAATCGGTCTGCAATTATGTTAGATTACTCAATTATTTGCCGAATCTGAAGGCTTATTAGAGTGAATGACGCGTCGTTCCTCTAGACAAAGATTAGAAATAGTAGAACCGATAATATATTTGAACGAATGATTTGCATCAGAAATATACTGATACCAATTCCATTCAAGATTTGTCTTTATTGTTTTTAGGGATGCCGATCGCGCGTACGTGGTACCACCCGCCCATGGTGGAAGGGGACCACGCCCCTTCGGTCTGGATACTCGTAGTACTTTCATCATTATCAGTCCCTATCGATCCCGGACGGGCTACATTACGGAGCTCGTCTTCCCATCTGGTGAACGGTCGACCAACGCTTCGACTTCTTAGACGCGGCCTCCACTACAAAACCTTACAGGTCTACACGGCCCCGTAGGTCACCACAGGGAGAACGCATTGGTTGAAGACTTTTGTCGTCAGGCTCTGCGGTATAGGCGACGTGAGAATGTGACGAAGCTACCGGACTGCTGCCCAAACAAACTGAATCCATCCATCGGCTTCCTTCTCCAAGTTATGTCTATCTAATTGCAATAGTTGCCCGAGGTAGACGTATTCGTCTACGACTTCGAGAATAACAACATCAATGTTGAACGGCCTAGGGAGAATACAAAGCTCATGTTCAACGAGTGTTCGTCCAGGTTCACCCTAACGCCAATGCGTCGGGAGGGTTCATTTAGGCTGTGCAACATTTGCGTAATTACTTTAGCTAATCTTAAATAACTATCGACATGCATCGTTCCCATTTGCGGGAAAGGAGGGAGGGGGGCTTTGTCCTCCTATCAACCACAACATCACATAGATAATCACCTATACCATCACCGGACGTGTCTTATAGTAATCCATGAAGCTGCACTGAACGCTTCCGTCAGCGTCGAGCAGTCAAAAACAACGGAGGTATAAACTTAAGTACCTTAAATACGAAAGCCACGTGTCATGCTTTATTATTCCCCTCTGATTTGATTACGTCTTTAGACTTTGGTACATATTCCAAATTATGAGCATAGGATAATACAGATACAGTGCGACTTAGTTGGGTCAGCACGAGTGGGGAAGTACGCCGCGAAGTAATACAGTTTGAGAGTTTCTGGCAGGGGAGAAGGAAAGAAAAGTAATGGATCTGCATAACAATTTTAATGATGTCTATGGGTGTGCCCATCTGTAGTAGACTGCTTCTTTGTCGCCATATATTATAAATAACAATGTCGCAATTATCCTTACGGCATTCAGAAAATCTCGTTATATAGAAGCAACAGTGTTAAAGATTCTTTGCGGGATCGCCGGCACTTTGAACTGGCGGTGCCGCTTCTGTGTGGAACGCGGCTCGATTGACGCCCACGCCCACTCCCCGCTTTGTAATAAACATATCAACTTCACACGATCGACACAATAGCGGACAAAACAAAGACTGTCCGTTAACAAATCCTAAATTATTGGGCTGCCGTTTCGGTAACGTTTCGGCCTCGTATAGGCACCTCCCATCGTTTGTACAATTACGTTTTTAGGTAACTATTCGTGGATACATTTTATTGTGTCAGAGGCGTTCGGATCAAATAGAAAGAAAGAAAAACATTTATTTCACAATAGCACTAACGACATCGACAATAGTTTAAGACAGAACATAAAGTAGAAGACAGAAAGCATAGTGTGCCTTTATGTGTGTGTGTGTGGGGTGATCTGAGACATCTTAGGCGAAGCCAATTGAACCGTGGAGGTGGATGTTCTTTGTATCCCTCTTATAAGAAGAGGGGAGTAAAGAGCAGGAGGAGGACGAGAGATCATTTTGGACCAACACTACTCTTACAAACTAAAGGCGCACGATACTCCCCAGTGGACAGGGTGGGGAAAATTAGAGGATAACTCCGAAAGCAACGACTCTTATTTTTTTAAACGATTTTCTCTATGGTTAAGTAAACGAGTAGTCGTAAGCCCTTTGCTCACTACCCGCGCCCACACACATCCGTATATTATTGTTTCACACGATTTTATTCCAACATTTTGATGATAGGAGGGCAACGCATCTGCGTTACGATCATGGGCATGTAAATGGGACTCGGTAGTCATTGAAAGGCTCCGATTTCTCGTTTTCCCTTATATATTTTTTAATTATTATATTAATTAAATTTATCTGTAATACAAAGCCATTGTTGGTATTTTTATTATTTTCTTTCCAGTATGCACTTCTTGGAACGTAATCTCTGAACCAAGATTTAATTACAATGGGTACATACAAAAAAATTCATAGAAAGTGAGTCCAAAGTATTTGAGGATTAATAAGAAGTTATAAAGGGTGTCGATCGATGTTTACGTTTCTTGTAAAGGATTTACTAAGAAAGTGAAAACATGAGGACAATGGACGTAAAGGCATTATTACATACAATAATACAGCAGTACAACACGACCGCGGGCCCACCCACGTACAGCTAATTATCGAAAACAGATGTTTCGAAGAAAGTGAGCGCGCTGAAAAAGTATCCTTCAGACATCAAAACTAGGCGCCGACGGATTACTCGATGACATCTCACCTGTCAAAAGAATTTAACATCTAGTTGATACTTAATAGAGTTCAATATTGCAAGATCTATATTTATAATACACAAACAATAGAACTTGTGCGTTTCAGCACACGAATTGTAAGTGTTTGAGGTAAAGATCAAAATTGAATACGTTTTGTTCATCGGCCGCAAAACGTTTTGACAAATGAAATGTCAATAGACAATACGTCAAATATGACAAAGAGTCTTTAGTTATTATTCATGGTGGATTATCCTTTTCGGACTCATTTAGCTTTGCCAAAAGGACATCGCATACAGCCGGCCAATAATCGCTTTATTTTGGGTCCCTTTAGACGTTCACGGCTGATCTCGTTTTGGTAAAGCTCTCCCATTGTCGCGGTTCAAATTACCAACGCAGTTTGAGTTCGTTTTGATATTTTGAATAGATATTTTTGTAAATAAAGTACTTAAGATTACAGACCACCATGGCAAATGGTGATTGTTGCATTTCAGCACGACTAAATCAACGGTCGAATTTCGTATTGAACAGTGGATTTAACAGACATATCCTATGTCGTGAACGCTATTGCAGTCGATTAGGGCGGAAGCGAGCGTGGATGTACCTCTTACATAACACGAGCGCTATGGCTACGTTGTCGAGTTCTGTGTAGATAACACACAGAACTCAGAAGCCCCACCTAATCAAGAGCACCGTCACTTTATATCCTCTAGTGATGTTGATCTGATAACATCTCGACAGTATTCGAAATACTGGACATGTGCGGGTAAGACTCGCACAATAAGGATTCCGTACCAGCGGGAGGTATGAGTATAAAAATTATATAAGTTTACAAACTTGTATTTACGGATGCCTGCGCACATTTTGTGAAAACGACCAACAAATGTTAAAGTACCAACTGAAACATTTGTAAAGGTTTTACTAGTAGTAGTAGTAGTTATCTTCACGCCTGTTATCCTCGAAGAGTTAGACAGAGGTGTGCTAGTACATCCACAACTCGTAAGCCCAGTAGATATACTAGAACACCTACGATTAGCCAAGGTACTGAGGCCCATGATGTCATAGCTGGCCAGCCATGCTCAGAATAATCTGAATAATTCTTACTCAGTGGCTAAATTAAAATTTACAACTTTTTAGTATTTGATGTTATAACGGCAACAGAATTGAACAACAACACGTCTGTGACAATTTGCCAGGTGACAGACAGACGACGGTAGCCGTAGTAATAATGTCACCCTATGAGTACGGAACCCTAAAAATATACAACATATCGAAGTACATTTGATTACTTATATTTAACTTACTCAATACCTGTGTAAAGTGATCGCCATGTGGGGATGTTTAAGGGCTTCGGTAGTCACAAGAAGAATCATTTGACCTCTTGTGAACTTATTACGTTCCAAAATTGAACATTAATTAAAGTTATAGCGTTTATAGGCTCAGAAGTTCGATGCCTCGCCGACGAGGCAACCGTTAAATATAATAATGTTCAAGACTTGGTAACAATAAGAGAAGCTAGATATTAAGTGAGCATTTTATTAATTTGATTGCCTTAAAGAAGCTCAATACACGACTATAATGGTGCAGTGTTGTCGCTGATTCTTTTAAAGCTAGCCATTCAACGATAAAAAATGTATATTTTTTGTAACCACATAATATAATTAGTATTTTGAACGATAGAAACATTTAAAAAAATTAATCCATTTTATTGTTACATACTCAGATTTTGTTCTATAATCTAAAAGAAAGAAAGAAAAACATTTATTTGCTCACAATACGAGAGACAACAATAACAAATTACAAGAACAGATTTACACATAATGACAATATCAATACCACATTAGTACAAAACAAAACATCAAAATAGCCCCGCCAACAAGACAAAGAAAAACTCTGAATTTTTTAACAAGTGATAGGTTTGCGTTTGGCAATTGCAATACCTCATGGCAAATGAAGGCATGGCCGTATGTGGAGCACGTTTGCTTAGAAGGAATTCACTCTGGGGTTTGAGTAGACCCAAGTTGTGTGTGCCAGGAATCACAACGCTGGTAGAGTACTCCACAATTTCGCTGTACGTATAAAGAACAACAACACACATCTACACGCTAGCTCCCCAATGTGGCGGACAGAGAGAACGTAGTACCACACGTCATGATCCTTACATGCTTTACCTCCTCCACTTTAATTACACTCTTCATACAAACACGCCAGTTGCGAGTACTCTTAACATCACCTCTGGTCATATACATCTGGTATGTCAGTCTTGGCCTCCCTATATGCTTCCACTTTCGTAAAGGAACGTCGACTGAAATCTCTTACATACTTGCGTTTAGGTTAATTTTGCAGCAGCCATGGCTACAGAATGTCTACAGTGTTCATACAAACGCTCTATGTCAAAACAAACGACAATACCCGAACAGAATAAATTAAAAAAGCATTACTATATTAATTTTATTGAACATTTTTTCACATTGCTTTTTATTGTAATATTTATAACAAAAAAAAAACAGACAGTTAAAGGAACTATTAAATTCGATCAAAAATCTCCAACAAGCCAATTCGATCCATCCGTAGTCAGCTTTAAATCCGCCGGCTTTTATAAAGGTGCACTTTATGAGTCCCAATGAGATTGAAATTAAGATGTTAGTACGTTATAAGATGATAATAAGTTACGCAGCGCTATGGCCGTTCTTGTAATGGCCATATTTAACGATTTACACATTCGACTGTTACTTCTCATTAGTGCTTCTGTATTTATCGCAGTTGATGTGTCTACTTGGACATTTACCGTACAAAGATGCTTATGTTGTGAATGGTAGTCCAATTTTTACTTATAGATATTAAAGGTGATCTACTTCTTAAAGAAGTAATAAAGGCTTGCTCTTTATTCCTTCTTTAAGGACTTACAGGACTTGTCCTGGGCAACCTAATATCGCACAATCACCATATTTGTCCACGAAAATATTAAAAAAATGTTTGTTATACGGTTATTGCCGTACACATGAAAACAGAATTTCCTTGAGGATACTGAAGGTGATGAACCATTTTCCTACACCGGTGTCATGGTAGTGCCAGCTAGCGGCCCTTTAGGGTGGTTTATGCCGATGTTAATAAGCGTGGCTAGTCACCAAAGGGCGCTGGCTGCACGATTGTCCTCTGGTATAACATCCTACGTAAACGAGTACTAATCAAACCGCTCGTGTGTGTTCCAACATGAGTGTGAACTGTTGGGTCGCGCTCAATATGTAGCAATTAATCATAGTATGTGTGTTGCGTGAATGTGTGACAATCTGACAAGTTTGGAGGCCTCGAGGCACCCACCACGACGGTTTTTTTTTCTTTAATAACTAGAAAGCTGTGGAGGCGTAGGGAAAACACAGCTTCATCGGACAAGTATGAGTGCTCACCGGGGGACGAGGGACAGTGTAACTAGTATATTAACTATACTTTATAACACAAAACGCGTACGAGTGCTACAAATTATGGTTTAAGCTTAGCCGAGGGGCAAACTATGATTCTCAATTGAGAATTGCCTGGACACTAGTCTAATGTGAATGGAAAAATGAAATCAGAAGGTCAGGTGTTAATGTCGCTTCATCTCGAGTATATTTGTTTTGATGTAATTGTAATAGACGCAATTAGATACGTTTTATGGATTTTGAAGAACATCAATACATGCCGAACATGCCTATAATAAAATTAATATGCCATGCGTATACTCTTTTTAGGAAATAAATGTAATGGAAAAGATAAATTATTTTAAATAATATAAGCATAGATTTCCGAAACGTTTTACTACATACGAGTGAGCCGTATTTTTGTGTAAAGATAGGTTAGATTCCACACAACATGAATTTAACGTAGAATGCGCTGAGTGTCTATCAATGATTTGTTGTAATACTTCCCAAGGATAATGAATCCTTTAATGAGTTATTAAAGGAATCAATTTTATTTCTACATATTGATCATGGCTTTCCAATGTTAAGTTTTTCATATCTTCAAAGTCAGTAGACACAAGATCTACTACGCGACGCGATATCCTGTAGCCCACGCTTATTTTGTCTTTTGTAGGTCAGGTTTATAACAACGATCTACAGTTGGCTATTGGCTAACTAGCTCTTGAACGAAGCAGAGTTTTAATGTATTTTTTTTTTGTAAAATGGCTGTAAGAGCCTTATTTATCTGAACGTACATGCTAGTCTCTATAAAGCACAGTGAAAACGAACAAATTGATAAAGTTTTATAATAAAGATAAACAAAAATGACAATTTGCAAAAACATTTTAATACGTAAATAATTTATAACCCTGTGCGAATAATATAAGAACAAAATTATAATGAGATAGTCGGCGCAGTCTCGGCGTTCAGATGCTTTATGTTAATGCCCGACCCTTATCAACAAGTAACTGCCCAATAAGTCTTCGAGTTATTAATAAAGGTCTGTGTTACACTGAGATAATGTTCAAGCGATACAACAGGTAAATAAAATTACAGGATTTGAGAATTTGAACTATGTGTCATATATAACTTGAGTATGTCGTACGGTAGCACAAGCGGCGGGGATGATGAATTCAAAGACAGCCCTCATAAATACTCATTACTTTGTACAGTCTTTGAATGAAATAAAAAAATATAGTATATCTCAACATTTTACATTATCAATTATAACATCGTTGTTTCATTATACATTACATTAGATATATCACAGTCATCGTTATTCGATAGTTATTAAACAAGCTTAAAACAACATTTTCAAGACAAACTACATATTGTCATCATAAACAGTACAATTCATAATAATTTGAATTATAATTAGCTTTAGTGCAATAGATGGTTTATTTACTTTCCAATATTATCTTAATCATTTTCTTTTTTACATAATTATAATTTAAATTTGTCTTACCTTCTTACTACATGAATAGGTTTGGCCACATAGGCGAGCTGGTAATTTATGTTGAATCTTCAGTAAACATTGAACAAACTATGTTAATAATATTATCTATGTATATAATATAGCAACAACAGCAGCCGCAGCAGCAGCAGCAGCAGCAGCAGCAGCAGCAACAGCAACAGCAACAAAAACAACAACAACAACAACAGCAGCAACAGCTTATCCAACAGCAGCAGCAAACACAACGAATAGTCCAACATTATCAACAGCAAGGTAAATTGCAGTATATTGTTTGAGGTGCAGCTGGCGAGTGTGATTGCAATTTTTTGCAATTTTCTTTACTATTATTTATTTCTTGTACACCTACAGGTCAGGTTTATAGTTCCCATTGTACTGAAAGATAAAAAAAAAAGGAAAGTGAAATGTTGCCTATTTGATTTTTACTTTTTAAATGTCTTGCTAATCATCAAGCTGACTGAGCAAAAAAGTGGGTAACGTAGCTGATGACTAGTAAGTAGGCTTCTCATTCTATTCTGCTGTGCTTACTTGTTTCTATGGAAACTCCTCTCTTTTTCATTGTTTTGTAACAACACCGATGTTTCTTAAATAATTTATACTTTGGATAGATCGTAGTTTTAGAATTGCAATGTAAAATTAAGTATTAATTAAAGTAAGAGTTAATAGAACGATTTTTTTAAACATCATTATTTTCATTAAGTTATGTATGTCTAATATTTATACTGAAAATAATTTAGTTTTTGTTTGCCTTTTTGAATGATTTTTAGTCGAACCTGAACTATAGATAAAACTACAATATTTAAATGTTACGAAGGCATGATGACTCTGGGGATGCAACAAGGGACGCTGCCAGTCGGCTCCGTGTCGCACACCATATACGAGAAACATTTATTATTAATAAAATTTATAAAAATATTTCTTGCGATAGCATTATCGCAGTGTAACTTCAACTTTATTCTCTTAATGAAGTTATCGTCGTAGGCGCAGGATTTATTCCACCGCTAATGTGTGGGTAAGTTTGTCCGCGCGGAAGTCAAAAATATATTTACCCTAGTGTTTCTCGTCTGACCGAAAAATATACATTATTGTATGCTGTTAGGGTGCACTTTGGTTTGATAATGCAATGTGATTTTATTGTCAGTTTGCTCATTGAAAGGAAGCGAAGAGCGTAAGGAATTAGTTGACATTGATGTCAGAGCATTGTTCGCATGGGTGTGTCGGGTGTCATGCGTGCATGCGTTATGTCCCCACAAATGAATTCATGTGCTAATTGTAAATATCTTTTTCTATTACATTTATTTCCTTATTCATGGCATGGTTGCGCATTTAGCGCAGTGTTAAAATAGAAGTCTGCTTTTTATATTTATGACGTGTATTTTTAAATTATTTATATGCAAGGACGAATTTATAATGAATAATAGAGGGTGTTTTTTTATAATAACATCATATTTAACCTTACCCGTACAGTGTAGTGTACCTAGTGGTAGTGGTCAGTCCAGAAAGGATTGTCTGTACCTCATGTTTAAAATCATTATAATATGAGGCTGGCTACTTCATGTAGATCATTATTCTCGAGCCTTAAGTTTAAAATGTTAATGGAATAGCAATTTAAATTCATAAATCGAACACGTCATTAAATTTGACATATAGAGACTCCCTGCTAGTGCCTATAATTTTTTAATTTATATACTCTATGCCTCTATGAAGTCACTACTCCTGAGGTTGAATCAAAAAAGGCAATGCTCCTAACATTTTATACGTTAATACTTATAACCAGCACACAACTGCTCGTTTGGTTTTACCCATGACGCAAAGCGTAGCCAAACTTCGGAGAAACAGTGGGATTTAACTATCTGAGATGGTTTTTAACATTGTACTTATTAATTTACTATACATTGTATATGCGAGTGACGAATGAAAATTTGAAAAAACAAATTTATCATTTATTTGTTATAGTGGTAGCACTCGTACTTTGCATAAATTATAGATAAAATCCCACAAAATAGTTGAATGCTGCTCTTAAAAGCCGACATCATAACACCTTAACATGTGTGCAAACATAATTCGATCTACATTCGGCTACGGAGTAACTGCAAGCGGACTAGGGTGATCGTACAATAGGGCTAATTGTGGGGCTGCATGCCACAGGCGAAGGCGACTATGTCGTTATAGTGAATGTTATCAAGAATCAAGTGATAAAAATAATCTATTAGTTTATTTATTTATTCTATTTTGTATATTTAAATAAAGGTATATGTGATATCATCACCAACATCATCATCATTAGCCTGTTCTCGTCCAGTGCTGGATATAGGCGTGGACGTTAAATTCTTAATTAATTATATATTTTTCTTAATTAAATAATAATATTAATTTTTATTTTATTTACGCACTGGTTTATGTACTCGTACAATAACATATTGATAAGAAGTAACATGAAAATATTTTACTTGCTACGGTAATTGAGTACAGCTCTATTTTAGAAATGTCTTATCCAGTCCCATGAATATAAATAAAATAATTAGTAATAAATTAATTATTAATGATTGCATAATTTTCAGTATAAAACCATCTAGCGTTTTAATAATGTGAAGTATAATTAAAGTGAGCTTAAAAATGTATGTACCCAATCGCACTCTCTCTGAAATGAGACATTTCAGTTCGTATATCGCTTGCACTTGTGACTTGGAACACAAAACACTCGCTTGCTCCTGCGCCGTTGTAATAAAACATTTATAAATATTTGCTGGCATTATTCTTCTGGGGCGACAGTCACCATCCCCGCCGACGTATGTACGCAGTACGCACCCGCTTTTAACATTTACAATTATGGTGGTGCATAAAAATTATCAACATAACATTAATATTCTTTATTATATAATATTTTATTACAAATAAGGTGTAATACCCTCCTTTGGGGATGCACGTTCCCAGATATTTTCTCACTAGCTACCGTCCAATAAGGCTAATCCAACATGTAGTGAGGGATAAAGAACTATTCATATGCCAGCAATTCGCATTCCGCAAAGCCCACAGCTGTCCACTACGAGTAAACCGTCTCACGCACTGAACGGATTAAACCGTAAAAATAAACACCCGACATGCATCGTCTACGTGGCAGAGGCGTCTGAGAAAATCTGGCACGAAGGACAGATTTGCAAACTATATCGCCTAAAATGCCCGATAGGCTTGTTTATCATCAGGGACTAGTAATTAATATATACTAACCGGCATTTCAAATACCGACTAGAGGGCACATTGTCTTCCTTGCGTCCCCTTCGAGCCGGAATCACCCAGGGTTCTATAATCCCCAACCCTGTGTAACCTATACACGACCGAAATCCCTAACTACCCCAGGGTGGAGCTGGCAATGTTCGCAGACGATACCACCCATTACAAAAGTCTTAAGTTCAGTCAGAGTAGCGCACACTAACCTCTAGCGGGCCGTTATTGCGCCCGGTGAGTGAAAGTGAATACAAGCCAACTCTGAAAAGAGTAGAGCTATATGCTTCGGTGGCGCAGGTGTCGGCGGCACTAGGCAAAGCAACGCCAGACGCAACATGGCTCCAGTAACCCTCTACGGCACAGAAATACACCGAGTAAATTCTGTGAAGTAGCTCGGAATCGCTCTTGATCGTGCTGATTCGTGATCGTATGATTATCTCACCTCCAAAGCGCACATAACCAAAACCAGTAATAAAGCGCGTCGTACGAAAGCTTTATTACCATATTACAATATATATATATAAGTGCAATATAAGTAACAATATAAGTGCAAAATCGCTTCCTGCGAATGGCCACCGGCTGTCCTACACAAATTGCCCTCTATCAGAGGTCCCTGCAAAGACATCTCAACTGAGTATTTCGATCTGGTGCCTCGTCACCCCAACCCTCTCGTTACAAAAGTACTATGCTCCAAATTGTCTGACTATCATCGGTCGTCGTCCCAGACACACGTCACGACTACTGTCGAACACTTCCAGTAACTACGCTCTCAGATACCACACCGCGTACAAAGGAACACGCAGACGTTCCCGAGTACAAGTGCGAAACATACGCCAGATAACAGCACACACGTTCGACCCCGAACAGTGCGACGACACCTTCAGTGTAGGGACTATTTCTAATAGGATTCGCCATTTGCCTAGCTCAAATAATGCCGCCGTACCGGTTAGGTATTCCGAGATTACTAGTTTCTTCACTCGTCTGAAGGTGGAGGGCGTACGGGCCCCTAAGTCATGATCCTCTCCATGAGCCAAACGTTCTCGTCAGCGCCGAGGCCATTTAAGCTACCGCGCACGAGGTAACCAAGGCGTCGAAGTCGGGGGAGGAGGGACTCTCTGGCCATGATAATAATTGTTAAATTAGCTATTACAAATACTCTCATATCGGGATTCATCTCTGCCATCTGCGGGAGAAAGGTGGTCAGTCCCTCTTACGACCCCAAACCTAGTGTCACCTATAGCAATCCGATGAAGCTGTACAGGGCTTCTCTTCGCTTCCACAGCTAAGTACAGGTCAGGAAAAAAAGGACAAATATATTATTAAGATTAATATAGTAAAAAACTGACTGCTTGTCGGTAGGTTTACGGACGATATTATTTTATGTTATAACCGACGTTTCTCGTTCGCAGCCTCCCTCCATTCGGAACGTTACTATTACTCGGAGCGTTATTGTAGCTTCATACCTCTTCGTACATGCAACTAGCGTTATCGCTTTAAAAGACGTTATCACATCAATAATATTAATTAAATGGTAGTTACGCTACTTTGTCCTGCATAAGGCGCCTTATAACGCCTTGTACCTACAGTAACATCATCAGCGGACAGCGTTATGTTATCAGGCTGTAAACAGACATAATATTACATTTTTCTATATTATAGAGGGAATACGAGAAATTTGTGCGAACTTACAGCCACCGACGCTTATAAACATCCGCATATTGATACGCAGATGCGTTGTCCCTTTCTTCTCATCTCCAAGGAACAAAAGATGGAAATATATTTTTGTGTAAGTATCTGTAGGGAAATCATAATTAGGAGTGTGTATATTTTTAAAAAGTCTGCTTCTAAGATATACCCTAATTATAAGTCGATGTGTCGATGTAGCTTACAACCTTAAAATAACTAATCTTTAAATGTATTTTAATATATAATATATTATAACAATAATATATTACAATATATATTTAATATATAATAGACAAAAAAATCTTTTATACACATTTTATTGCGTTTTCCTCAACTACATGTGGCAAACTATATCGGGCTATTAATTTTACAGCGTGTGCCTAATAATATGCTCGGCAGAAATTGAATAAAGTATGATGATATTTAAATTGGAAAAATTTCTGTTACAGCTATCCACGTTACACCCAATGGTTGTATGTTGCATGGTGTCGGCGGGGAGCCTTTATTCGCGGGAAACCAAAAATAACAGTGACTGTTTAATAACTATTGTGATTTATTCAATCTAGCGTGCACTTTGCACAGCTTGAGACTTGTTATCGAAAATATTTTTGTTAGTGTAATATTTAGACGTTTTGTTCATAATAAATATATGCTAAATATTAAATTTAGGCGTTGTAAGGGATTTTTAGTGCAATATACAACTGAGCAAACAAAAAACTTCTTTATAATTACAAAATGTGTATACGTTTCATTACGCAAGGTAAGATATACTTTTCTGATATGCTGATTGCAGGAATTTCCAATAATGATTTTAAATATACTATTTTATAATATTATATTTCAATGGATTATTGAAAATTTCTCGATGAATTATAAAATAAACAATATGTGTAAATATCGTCACTGTTGAAGTATTATGAAATAAAATATTTAAACTGTGATCTTATTTATTTCCTATAATAGTTTCATTGTCAAACAATAAATAAAACTGTGTTCCCATTTGTAGCAGAGATAGAGAGGGGGCTCGTCGTTCTAAATGTGTGCCAGGCGTATTGTACTGGGACAATACCAGCAAATTGAGACATCGCATTCGCCACAGATCACATTTTAATAGTGGGAAACGCACACAGCTATAAATCGGTGAGGCCCGTTCTACACACATTTTATGTCTAATATATTTAATACTAGCGACCTGCCCCAGCTTCACTCGTAAATAAATGTAGATTGAAATCGCATAAAAGTACGTTGAGTAGATTTTGAGTAAACGGATCACATCGAGACAGCCTTTTGTGACTTACTTTTATTATAAATACGTATTTTATACATGGCGCTCGGCTCTCTGGGCCTACCCAATAGGAAACTCATATCTAATTATAACAATAAAAAATACACACATTTTTATAGATAGGATATTTTTGTATTAGTTCAATTCAAAAATTCTGTTCAGTGGTTTAGGAATGAAAGGGTAGCAAACCTTTGAGTAACAATGTCTAATAAATTACTCCAAGTAAAACCTAATCATTTTTATCGGCACTGTTCTATATATATAATATTTAACAAATCTTTCGGGTCTGCATGATTTAAAATACATATTTAACACATCTAAGCCTTAGAGCAAATCTAAGACTGTATATATATGTAATTTACACATGCAGTAAGAGAAATAGATGAAAGAATTTCTAATCTAAGCAGACGGATGGGTATATATAGGATCTATGAGGATTGTGGATTTGCATCTATGTGGCTTGTATGCGTTTAAGTACATATTAAAACTAAGGTCGTTAAGGAGAACGACACACCCAATATCGAAAAGCGGTATATGTTATAACATATTAACTTAGTCACGCTGGCAATGTTATCCAACATGGCTCCCAAATAATAAAAAAGTTTAAAGGGGTCCTTCGCACCCTACCATAGTTACACTTTTGAAATATTTTTATTTCATTATTAACAAAAGATTTCACCCGTTTTGATTTTGATTTGTTGGCGGCCATATTCCCGACGTCCCCATGCGCAGGCGCATGTACATAATTTTTATCATGCGTAACGGATGTAACAAAAAAATATGCTTTTGATTTCGAAATTGTAGCAACATTTCGTGAGCCGAAACGAACTCACTAAAATACCGGTTCGATATGGCGAAGTGTTTTGACATGTGATAATGTACTTTAATTTAGAACCATGTCTCAGTCTCGTGTGTAAAAAGTGTAACATATGGTCTCGCGTATCTAAATATTAACATATTCGATAATGGATCAGCGTTTAATTAGTAATTTGTATACAATATTTCCAAGCACATACCGTCGATAAATATGTTTAATCTTGATTATTCGCTGAGCTGCTAACGTTTTTTTCAATCAGCCACGCCGAGAATATTTATGGCGGTAAGTATTGTCAATTAACGAATGACAGAACGTTTTGTTGATCAAATCCGGAAATTCCAGATAGTTGTGTTTAATAATTGTTAGCTGCATCATCACCATCCACAGTTGCTGTAGCAGCAGTAGATTGATATATGGATTTATACTGTTGGTTATCTTCAACATCTTTCACTGTACGTCTTGTCTAAAAATCTCAATCCTTTTTAGTTAAAGCAGAAAACATTCACTAACCGGGAAATGTATTCTAAATGCGTGTCGCTCATTAGGAAAGTATGTATACTTACTGGTTACCATATAAATTTACATTTATTTATTTTACTTAGATACGCTAACAACTTCAATGTGTTCTTCCCATAGCAGGCGTCTTCTATATCGAGCACTTTACTATCTAAATAAATCCAAATATTGGTGGATCTACGATGAGTAAGAAGTTTTCGAATAGTAAGTACATAATTAAATTTCCAATTCTGTTATCTTTGTAGGTAAGTTGGGATGTGGAAGAAATATTATTCGATTGGTATTTAAATCGATATGCGACATATTAATTGGTACAACACTATCACTGTTACAGCACCGTCACTGCCGGCAGCTATTGAGATAGCGTTAATGGGCTCTTTACATATTTTATTCTAATGTCTTTGGTATACAAAATTGTTCAGTTTTGTTCCTCGCATCTTTTGATTTTAATCAATAAGGACAATTAGGTTGTCTTTAGAGACTACGGGGCAATAAATGAAGATATCATCATTATATCAATATTCACGTATCGATGCCTTCTCTGCAATCTTTGCATCGCTTTTTAAAGAATTGTGCGAATTGAGGATTTTGAATGTTGGTACAGATTTGAATTCTGCACTTTTTAATTTCATGGGGGGACAAAGGTTCAATTGGAGTCCTTTGGTGACTACCCGATACCAATTAATATCCGCATACGTAAACGCGTTGTCCTTCTCCGAAAAATCCCCTCTATGGGCCACCAGCTACACCTCACGGCGGTATCACGTGTCATCAGTAGCGTCATATCGTGGTATCATTATCAATTGAACACCAAATCGCCTGCACGCATTGCATAGCATTATCTCTTATTAATGTTATGAAATGATACATACACTATGACTCGTACACTATGCAGAAGCTCATGTAACATGACAAATTGATTACGCTTCTTAGTGACGAAGATAGACATTCTGAAGACATTTAGTTTTTATTTACAGAAATGTTTCCTATATCTATACTTTTATACTAATATTATAAAACTGAAACATTTGTTTGTTTGTTTGTTTGCATTGAACGGGCTCCACAAATTCTGAAACTATTTGAGAAAATGTTTTTACATTAAAATCCTACATCATCTGTGATGAACATAGGCAATAGACCAATATCAATAACGGTAGACATTATTATGGAAAATTCAATACAAGGAAATGTATCAAAGTAAATCCTCGTTTTGCTACAGAAATCATTGACAAACTGCTGTCCCGGTAGACGTTGTTCTGCCATAAATTGAATTTGTCATTATCATGAACTTGAGTCATCATTACCATGAATTTATAATTTTTATATTTTTGTAAGTCAGTGATTTTTTCCATTTTTCGAGAAATATTCGTGCGAAGCCGGGACGGACTGCTACTAGTCTCTTGAATAGGCATATATCTAGTAAAACTATTATTTCCTCTCGTTATTCCTTATGCTCGTATTTACTATTATTATTATATATATTTATTGAATAAAGAAATTATGATAAGGTGTCTTATTTACATTGATCTACTCTATAAAAATGACATTCACAATCAATAAGGTATTATTTATGATAATATTATGAATCACAAAGAGATAATAACTTTAATGACTTTGAAAATAAATTTCATTAATTGGAGATTGCTCGCAACCAAAATTAGTTTAGCCGACATGACACCGCCGTAGAATGACAACCGATTGGCGCAGTAGTGATGGAAGCGAATGCCGATCGGGTCACTCCAGAGTTGGCGGGTTCTGATCCCGCCTAGGTAGGATAGTTGTCTATCTGAATTTATTTCTATAGGTCTTTAAATTACAATAAGTCTATGAAATGACAGCCAGATTAAAAAAGTGATACTTTTATAATCTCATGCCTCTGTCCTATGTTCCATGAAACTTTTTTTACTAGGCCTGCTAATAAGCCTATGAAAGTATGAATGTTTACATACCAGTATATTGCAATAGTTGCTGCATGAAAGCAGAACTACTTATACACAACACACATGCAAACTTGCGAATTATAACATATCCAAGTTCCACGCCAATAACCTTCAAGAAAAGAGCATACCTATTCCGTAAACCATAGACATCTGAAAGACGCCTAGTCTTTCAGATGTCTATGGGCGGCGGTAGTCACTACTTACCTGCTCGTTTGCCCAATATCTCATAAAACGTAAGTAAAACTCATTGACATCTCACAAACATACAAGATTCCTGATTACGAACATATTGACCGGTCTGTCATTCAAAATCGTCCTTCATTGTAGGTATGTAGTTGTAAATGAATTGTAGAAATGATATAAACATATTTTTTTTGCAAAGTCAACCTTACACACGTGATATAAATATATTTTTTTTGCAAAGTCAACCTTACACACATGATATAAACATATTTTTTTGCAAAATCAACCTTACACACGTGATGTAAACATATTTTTTTTTTTGCAAAGTCAACCTTACACACATGATTTAGAATAATTTTTTCAAAGCAGTGTACTAAAAGCAACGTCATATTGACACAAATTTTGACAATAGTTTACGGTTAGAACAGAATAAGGAATATACTGCATATATATGTAGGGACTAATCACGGATCGTATCCCAATACAATACCTAGCTTAAGTAATACCGCCGTACCGGTTAGGTGTTCTGAGGCTACCGCGCGTCTTTTCACCCGTCAGAAGGTGAAGGGGTACGGTTCCCCCAGTCATGGTTCTCTCCATGAGCCCAATGTTTACGTCTGCACCGAGGCCCTTTTAGCTACCGCGCTCGAGCTGTCCCAGACGTCAGAGTCGGGGGAGGAGGGGTTCCCCTGGCTATGATAATAATAGTTAATGTTTAAAAGGTTTGATGAGGTATGTTCTTAACGTCTTACTAAAATTAAACTATATCTGAATGTATGTTCTGGTTAGAATGTGTAGAAAGCAATTAAACAATAATAACCGTCATAACCATTTATTCAAATGTAATAATAATACTTAAAATGGAGTACTACCAGATTACAAAATGTCATACACATTGGGTACTTCAGATATCCCCAGCGTTGCATACAATAACTACTGGTCAAGAGGGAGGTATGAAGAGCGTGTTCTCTAACCGACGACCACAACCATTGTATATTGTTACAATTCTAAATTACAAGTGCAAAGTGTTCAGTAATTTAGCCATCTATAACTTAAGATAGAAGGAAGAAAAATTATTACGAAAGAATATGTTTGAGCAATCAAATTATGTCTAACATCTATGCAATTTCGCCATTTCATAAGTACCTAATCCATTGATACAATGGCAAAAAAAAATGTGGTAACTAGACTCAAAAAATCTTCGAAGGCGTTTTGAACTGCATCTTCATCATCTTACTCGGAAGAAATACCTTCGCTGGCCGAAGATACATACTTTAAGTCGTATCAGATCTCGGATCGGAAAATGTGCTAGTAAAGTAACTCATAGCTTTCGAGAACACCCCACAAAAGTCGATAGCAACATTCAAAAAAAAAAAATCAAAAGACAGGGCAGAAATGAGGACTACCGAAAAAATTGGATTGTTTCATGATTCTAATGTAAATAGGTATTGCACACTTATATGTAGTGGCATAAGTCTCAATCTGCTATCACACAAGTTCATTCCTTGCGTTGTAATGATACCTATGATTAATAATTACTCAATTTGTTAAACAATTTATGATATTTACTCCTTTTGGAAGTCGTTAAATAACTTAATGTTAAATGAATAATATTTTGAAACTAAATATTAAAAAGCACCGAAATCAATAAAGTTATGTATCTGTATAATTCGACTAAAATAACGGAGGCATGTAATGCATTGCTCATTTATAGAAAATGCTTTTAAAAAATATTTAAGAAAAATTAAATTATACTCAAAAAACTGAAATGATCGAATAGATTAGATGTTTTATTAGATTTAAGTTTAAGCCCATCTACACATAGAATGTGGCTAAGTTTATGGATCACAATTCTCTTCTAACTACTAACGATTTTTTACTCCATATGTACATACGAGCTTACATACTTACAGCCACACCGCTGTTCTATAAATTTGCTGGTAGGTTATCCCGGTCCCGGTTCAGGAGATGATGTCTCGGTTAGTGACCAGAATTGATATTTTTTTAAAGCACATTTTTGTGCGTCTCATTTAAACGAAGCTACTTACTCGCCAAAGTTAGCTTTATACTGATCGAAACTGTCAGAACGAAATCCATATATGTCTATTGTGTAAAATAGACAGTTCATGTCTCGATTACCCTACGGTTGCGTATCAAATCAAGGATGAATGATAAATTATTATAATTCAATACCCACACATTAATATATGTTGTGTTACATTTATGTAAAATGATGGTTGGCACATACCTTTTTCAGGGCAATATAAAGGTGGTATTCGCACTGGAGCTACCAGTAACTATGCACCTAAAATTATACGTAGCCAGACCTTTGTTTGCCAGGGCCGTACCATTGGGTGAAGTTGCATTTATGAAAGAAGTGTATATAGTGGTATGTAGATTGTATTCGCTACGCAATTCCTTGTCAGCACAATATAGTCTCTTCTGGGCTATCCGATGGAGCTGCATTGGGCTTCTGTTCGCTTCCACAGCATCAGTACAAGTCCGGAAAAAAAGTCTCTCTCACTCATACTCGTAGCAATCTGGTGAAGCTGTTTTGGTTATTTATTTGCTTCTACAGTCTGTACCTGCCTTACTTTACTAACGCGTTTGCGTTTAGTTCAACAACTAGCACTGTTAGTTTGAGTTGTGTATATCGTTGACGCTTACTTTTTAGTAAAGGTTGAATGTAACGTAACGTTTAGAGTTAATAGTGTTCTCACATATATGTGAGTGTAAGTCGCCTGTTTATAGTTAAGTAATGAAGTATACGCTGACGCAGTAGTAGAGTTAGTAACAAGAAATTTTAGCAGTGATACAACAGTTAAACACATTTCAGCTAATAGTTTATTATTTTTCGGATACTAAAAAGTGTTTTACAATATGTGGCATAGAGCAGCGCTAATTACTTTCCTTGCAAAAAACGAAGACTCCTATAAAGCACAAGAGGAATTAGAATCACATGTGTACCTTATATAAAGCAAATTCATTTACATATACACAAACCTTTCTCTTCACTCCCTGTACCATAGAGTTCATCAACATTGTAAATTATGTGTTGCTCGTTTTAATTGTTTTTAAACTTGTACCTAAATTTAAACGAAACCTAAGTTTATAACACGAAGATAATGCGATGGCCGACGACAGTATACCAAACGTCAAATCTAAGCTTCCCAAATAACACGATGCCGTCACTTTGTCTCATTTGCTCTATGGGATCAAAGCGAGACAGCGATAGCTCTAATAACTAAATGCACTGAAATTAAATCACATTTCAGTTCCTCTATATGATCTACGAACAGTGACGTTTTAGAAATGAGGAGGCCAACACAACTACTATTAGAGTGAGCAAACGAATAGCTTTTTAGTTGACATTTATAGAACTTACACTATACGCGTATGATACCTACTTGGTATTTCCTTTGATGTATAGTTATTGGGGAGTTAGTAGGAACCCTATTCTCGTAGTGGGTGTGCACCTGTGCCAGCGCTATAATTACGTGCCGTGGACTGGCGTGACTTGCTCATAGCGCCCCTGTTTCCGTGACTATCACTTACACAATCAAATTATATACCCCGTAGTATCATTAACTTGTGTCCACCTCACACCTACCGTTACGTTCAAATTTATTACAAGCTGTAGGCCATGATTATGACTCTTGATGAGCATTAAGATGAGATCAGGACATTTTTAAGGTATGACCCCGTATACTATAAAAGCATTAGAAGTATTGCCGTGCTGTGCTGCAGCGGAGTTCGGCCGCCATGACCGGAGAGATATCTCGCTCAGATGACACCACCGTATAAGTACTAGCGTAGTAAAGCGTGAAGCCGTATGAGAAGCGATAACATAACTTTCACTTTGAAGCCGTATCATGTAGTAAGTACCTCCATCATGCCGGTCCAATTCCCTTTTTTTTTGGTGACGAAGAAATGCATTTACGCATGATACCTATGAGCCGGGAAGACCCCCAGACCTATGTTGGACTCGGCTATTGGGTAGCAATACCAACTAAACCCCTACGGGAGCCTTTAGGCGCTATTAGTGGAGGGTCCCGGATCTGCAGGCAACAGGACCACTCTAGCGACACGGAACACAGGTACACTACTGAAGGCGCTGCAGATAGCGCCTCCTTCATGCCCCATTCGTCGATCGCGGGGGAGGTCGCGTCGGTGGCCTCCTCTCTCACCCGCTCGTTAGCTTCCTTCTGGGACATGACGGTCTCGCAGAAGGAGGCCATCGCCTGGTAGGATTCATTACTGCCGAGCATCGCGACGATGATGCTAGACTTTGACAAGTCCCCTCCGACAACTGATGTCAGATCGTGACGCAGTGTCGCCCATCTCCGCGTCACAATCGTGACAACGAGTCGTCGGCACCCTTGGGTCGTCCTACATACATATTCACCGAACCAACCATGCCCGGTGAGCACCTGCGTCAGAGGTAAGGTGTGGGGTTTGCGACTACGGCACATCCACCGCTCGTGAACCGGGCGCTAGGCAGCCGTTATCTCTCTACCGTACGGCTGCCGCGCCATGTCTTCCCTCCACCTCTGTATTAACGCCACATGCCCTAACCAACGAACCCGCAGGATCTCGTCATGCGTGGGGCTCAGGCCGAGAGCTCTTCCATCCGAGACATAGGCTCTCGGCAAGAACCTCCGCCACAAGTTCCCAAGGGGGATCGCCGGCTAGGGCTGTCACTGCAGCCCACGATACCTTACGGTACCCTCACTGCGACGACTCACTCGCCGCATTAACGACCTTACAACTTCCCAACATAGCTAAGTGTGGGCCGAAGGGCCACCCTCTGTCAAGGATGGCCCCAGATATTTGATTCAGATTTTATTCCATACCTAGCAAAGAAAAATAAAAAGAACGTTAAAAACAACTAAATTGGCCTTAAAATTAATTGATTTACAGAAATACTCAGAAACTATGTATGTCTCACACAGTGTGACCTCCGAGACCTGAGTGAAGTGGTTACCGATGAAGATTCACTGGACACTTCCGTCAACATAGTCCGTCGGCAGTCCAAAAGAGAAAACTCCGATGATATATACGTAGGCAAAAGAAGACCAGCTTCGTCACATTCTCACGTCGCCTATAGCGCAGAGCTTGAAGACAAAAGCTTTCAACCAGTGTGTTTTCCCCGTGATGACCTTCGAGGATGAAACATTAATTTAGGACTGGTCCGCAATTTGCAGCAACTCAGCGGGCTATTAATGTGCTATGTCCTTTGTCCGATAGAATTCATAACGAAGTCATAAGGCAGAGAACCAAAGTTTCAGATATCACACGAAGAATAAGCTCGCTGCAGTGGTTATGTGCTGGTCATACACTCAGAAGATCACTAATTTTCACAGATGGCAGATGGGCCACTAATTTTCTGGAATGGAGGTCGCGTGTAAAGAAAACGAAGTGTGTGTCGACCGTTCACCAGTGCAGTAGCTGGTCCAGGATGCATGCGTTTAGCTGGAGATCGACCGTCTTGGCGTTCATTGAAAGAGGCCTATATCCAGCAGTGGACCGATAAGGGTTGATAATGATGATGACGATGAAGGAAAGAAGACCATTTCAATGAATTATGAAATAGTTGACTCGGCCATAAATCCGCTTCGTATCCATGGAACATATTTTAATTTTAATTTTAGTTACTTTGATATAAATCTACAAATAAAATCACGACGGGCGAAGTAAAATGATGTATGCCATAAAATGTATTTAATTTAAGGAAAAATGTACAATGTGTATAAATAATAATAATAATAATATACGAAACGCATCTCTATGAAAAACCCGCTAATAGTTGACCTGCCGAAATACGAAACAGTCTCGTTTTTTAGAGTAGCTAGCTGTAAAGTGATACAGAACTCAGATAAAACGATTCTTATAAAAATTTGTGCTGCAATTCGGTGGAATTTTACCGGTATAACAGGGGAGGTAAGTCGCGCTCACATGATATAGCCAATGAATAACCATAATGTGGAAAGCGGATGTCTATCGGCGTCGGTAGTCATCATAAGACTTCGACTTCTAGTTTGTCCCCTTAATTAAACAGTTCAACAATTAGATACAAGTATGTTAAAAATATACCTAGTCTTGCCATAAACATTGTAACAAAGTAATTTTTTTTTATTGCAAATAACATTTATTACTTTTATTGGAAGTGGTCTCCGTGAGCTGCCATGCAGTCATTTGAACGTCGAGGCCTGTTATCAATAGAAGCTCGCAATCTTTTCATAGGAAAATTCTTCACTGCCAAACGAATGGATTGCTTTAGGGACTCCAAATTATCATGGCGTTTAGAGCAAGCTGTTCTCTCTAAAAGTGACCATAAATCTTAATCCAGCGGACCAAGATCGGGATTAGACGACGGCCAGTCTTCAGCTCTCATGAATGATCTAACAAGACTGCGTCGAACATACTTGATATCTTTTTCACAAAAATATGGTTCAGTAGCTTCTTCATAGCTAACACCCCACCAAACCATCACTGAAGTCGGATAATACCCACTAATTTCTAATCTTTCTTAGAACTTTGGGCATAAATACGGTCATTTTGTTTGTTCCTCCATAAACAAAAATTTTCTGAGACCGCCCTTTGCGTACCGCTTCAGTTGTTGTTTCGATTTTACCACGCTATTCACCTTTAATTTATCTGGTAACAAATAACCAGCGCGTCTCTTACAGGCTGGCAGTCCTAAATCCTCTCTTAAAACACGCGACATTGTTCTAGGTACTATCTTCATTTTTCGAGATAATATCTTTTGATTTCGGACAGGATTTCTTCGAATTCTTTGACCACTTTCTCTGAGGAGAGAACAAACAGAGGAAGTGTCATAGTATCTATTAGTGGCCCAGAACACAAATATTTGACAAACAAGGTTATGGAGAGTTTTAAAAAATGCATTAATATCGCTATACTTAGCGATATTAAAATGTATACAATGTAATGGCGCCAAAATGAAAAAACACAATGAACAATCATATAAAATGACAAATTCCAAATTTAAATGTAATATTTACTATTTTTAATTGTAACAGTAATTATGAACGGACTAAGTATTCATCATACAACCAAGTATGAGGGTGTATTGAGAAAACCCTTCATTTGATCTTTCATCGGGCTAAAAGAACTGTCGCCAACCACACAAAAGAGGACAGAGTAGCCATAATTCACTTACCTTCTCAGTCTCGAGGCCCGATTTAGGTGCAAGCAGAGAGTCAAGACTCAACCTCTTTTTTTATTTTTTCTTAAGCCCTATTTTTGTCCCATCATCGGGCAAAGGCTTCCCCCAATTTTTTCCACTTTTCTCTGTCCAGAGCTTTCTTCACGATAACCAGACAGGTATCCAGTATCATCTCGTCATCTCCTTTTTGGTCTGGCGCGTCGTTTTAAATTGCCAATAGTAATTTATAAATTAAAATCACATAAGTAAACATACTTATCAACTATAGAGTCCATAAGTACTTAGCTTTTGTTATTAATACTTATCAGCGATTAATTATAATCGATTAATTGAATTAAAACATTGCTGTAAAAACTGGCAATGTCACATTGAGTTTGTGACTAGCACGCCAAATTAGGTAAGAGATTACGGATATGTAAGACTTGATAACATGGTGATACGTACTAGATTTATTTAAAGTAGTCAAGTAAATTGTCGGAATAGAGAAAAAGAAATAGATTTTAGTCGATTACACATTTAAAAGATTTCACCTTATCACGGTTGTATTTTTTTAGCTTACGCGTAAAGGCAGGGCACTTCGGTGTCTAACCAGTTCCTTATGAGGGACAAGACTCCTCCAAAATAAAAAGTTCGATCCGAATACCAATGTATATTTGGTAATGAATACTTGGATAATGTTTCACGAATAGTTGGCCTGCCCATAAATATTGTTACAATAAACAATGTTTCATTTGAATTTGTATCAGCCTCCTTGTCACAGTTCCACTTAGTAAAAATATTTTACGTATTTTATAGTTTTATTACATAAATATACCGTGATAAAGTCCGTCTAAGCACTCACATTCGCATAAACTTAAAAAATAATTAACTTTTCCAATTTTAAGGAGAGTGTTAAGGAAAGCAGAAAGTGTTTTGTGCTTTTGACTTGCAAGTCATAATAATAACTGTCCGATAGATACAGTTTTTTTATCAGGCATTACCTGTATATATGATTAATAACTAGAAAGTTTATATGGAGCTTATCCCCCGTACATATCCTTGGAAAAAAATAATACCTTATGCCGAGCCGATATAAAAAAAAACCTAACACCTCCAAAAATAATAATTCAATTTAAAAAGGTAGTATTGCGTATCAAATAACAGTGGTGGTGTGTAATTTATATACGCCAACAATAGCGCCTTTTGTTGTAACATAAAGAGAAGTTGCAGGTCATTCCTTCCACCCGCTAGCGGCCGGCCCCGGCGAGAACAAATATAATTATTATAATTGCTGGCACAAAGGCAACGGCGAGATCCCGCTCACAATAACGTTATTTGCATAACGTCCACCACTTGCTCGGATTAGAATATTGTATTGTGAAAACGACACAGTTTTCTTTGAACGGTAAAATACGCTAACTGGAACGGAGCGAAGACGTTTCCTACGATCAATCAGTTGTCAACATTATTGTAGTTAATCTTTTGCTGGCACTGATATGTAGATGTGTCTTCTGAACAAATAAACATTAAGAGCAATCATATTTTTTCTCCTACTTACGCCGAAAGTTGGAACTTTCGCCTTTGTGTAGAGAGTCGAAAATCAGAGCATAGAGTTTGAACTTTCGGCGCAGGCAGGAGAAAAATGTTATGTGCATCATCTACGTTTTGAGAATGCGTGAGGAAATGTAGCACATTCCACTCTAGTGTCAACAGGAACTATTTATTGCCTGTCTCCTGGTGAAATGCGTACCTACTTCCTACTACCACCATATGTAGACACCGGTGATCGTGTGAGATCCATGGCATGAATGCCGAATATTCATTACAACCAGTGGGTGTTGATTGGTTACTAAAAGTGAGGTGCCCTGGAGCTGTAAGCACCCAGGTTAACTGGACGTTGACTGGAGAAGGGTGTCTGTTACAAAATCCAAAAGTATATGATCAGGTTTATTTTATAGTTAATTTTATATACCACGACGCCTTTTTTAAATCTATCAGACGCAGGCGGCAACAAACTCAGGCCTGCTTTATATAATATGTCTGAAGGAACAAGACCTCACAAGCAAGTCATCCGAAAAAAACATTATGCATATTTTTTTATACTTTTTTGAAGTAGTGGTCGGTGGCAACATTGCAGAGATGAAGGAGAAGATGGCAACACATTTGCATGACAACAATAATTCGGATGTCTGTGGGCGTCGGTTGTCGTCAAATCGCTGCAATTTGTCGGTCTCCCCGTATATATTAAAAAAGCTCTGGTAAAACTGCGAGTATACTTGGTGTTGTACAGATATGATTACCTATTATATAATTATGTATACATTATTATATCTCGTGCATGTTGTTATTAACATTTGTCACGTATAAATCTACTTATTGTAAATTTTATCAATTGTTTAATCAGACAAGTCAAATTTAATGTTATAGTGATTACTATGATCGCTGATAAGAAGTATCGATAAGAGGCTGATACTAAGGTGGAAGGTTGTTTTGAAGTTTAATAAACAAGGCATGTGCACATCTGTAGGTGAGTATTGCACTCTACAGTGCTCATATATATATATATATATATATATATATAGATATATATTAAATATAAACTTTATAAGTTTTAGATATTAGATCGGTCCAACTTACAAAAATTATGTAATAATTTATAACATGAACATAATAGTAAGAAAACGATTCCGCGAAGTGGAAGAGGTAGCGCCACGCAGCTTTGCAGCGGAATTGGGCCAGCACGGCCGGCGAGGTACCTCTCGCTCACATAATACCGCCATAAAATGATATTTTCGGTGTCACGTTTCGTGAGGTTTGTGAGTAGCCGGTGGTCCAATGGACGGGAGGAGGAAAGAATGGTATTTTAAGTGTTCATGGTCGTAGAAGACAACTTACCCCCTATTCTATAATATAAATGTAGAGTCTCGTGAAGTGTTCAAAGCGATTGGTAAATCGCAAAACTTTATTATTTTCAATTTACAATTCTATATATAGAATAAGAGTACAAAAAAATAAACCATAAATTACAATTTTAAGCAACGAGTACTTTGAAATAATCATTAGGCTAGTTACATTATTTTAACTATTTTCTATCATCGACAGGTGGCATTGTTTAAAAATGATTAACTACTCTGTAGAGAATCTATGTATCTTTAGATTTCACTCCTTAGGTAATTGACACAAATTCACGCCAGTAGGTAATTGTGTATGCAGAAAGACCGGAGCGCCACATGTCACTACCCTCGCCTGCGTGCCGTGCCCACTCCACATTCTTTACTCTCTTCATATAAATACACCCATGGTGGAGACCCTTGAAAACCTGAAGACACTAGTCCGAAGTCCGAAGAACTGTTGAGGCGGGAGCAATAGCGCCGCCAACCGGTAATAAGTCCATTCGAAAAAAAAAGACTCTTGTAGATGGTAAATTAATTTATGTATTAGGCGTTTCTTGCGGTATGTGAGTTTGTGAGACTCATTGGGTGGGAGGAGAGGACGAGGGAAACACATCTACATAACAACTAGGTATGTGGATAGACATAGGTATCGGTGGTCATCAAGGGGCTCTAATTTCTCGTTTACTCCTTATACTATAAATAGGGCCGACCCTAACTCATTTTATATTTTTGGTACCCACACCGACGTAATATGCTATTGAGTTAGTTAAAATGACATCACAAAGCTTCACGTTAGAATATAATAATAGTTGTAAAACTGTAACAAACCACCTATAACACGAAATTCAAGCCCACGTGAGGACAAAGCTGATCTTATCGGCCACATTCAATGTTTGCAGCAACAATAGCAAAGCCGTAAAATAGCAAATATCGTTATAATAAACCGATCATATTTCTCATTGATTGTATCTTTGTAGGGTGACCAAATAAAAGATAATCCCATAGACTGTTTGGGAAATAACAAAGTACTGTTCTTTTATGTGGATTTAGATTCAAACGATGTCGTTTCCTGATTGCGGTTATGTCCGGTATAAATCCGGTCTCGATTTACATCACAATTATCATTGTATATTATTTTCAATAATACACAATCTGAGTTTACCTAGATAACGGCGATTTTATCATCATATAATGTCTAAAGTACAAGATTAATTTTCGATTTTATATTTGTTTTTTACACTTTCAAGTCACACTCAATTTCAAGTCACAATTTCAAGTTTAAAGAATTAACTATGTGTATTAATATTGAGATTATTTAATGTAGAATAATAGTGATAAGTTTTGTAAGATAAGAAGAGAGTAATCATTTAACTAGTCAAAAAAAGTATACACACAGAGAAAACACTCAGTCATCATTGCCGTGACCATAAATGATCTGTATGGCTGTTGGTATAACAACGAGTAGACGTTATCCTTATTTCACTACGATTCCACAGCAAACATTAAAATATGTTACAATTTCAAATACAAAGGAAACTAACAAACTGAAGTACATAATAATTTACGAAAAATATAAATTTTGTAACGTACTTTCAAGGCACAAAAGATATTGCATTATATTTGTGAACAAACAAAAACCTCCATTAGTGTGCCGTTTAGAATCAATAAAGCTATTACATCACGAACATGTCCAAAAAAGCCTTATCTCACGCCAATAGTTTGCACAAACAGTGATAAGATCGATGCGAGCTTAGTTGAGTGTAAAACGATACTTTAGTAGATGCTATCTGATGCTACCGGCTCTATGATCGAGTTTCATTTCGTTTTGTAATTCTTTATATTCATTATTAATATTATATATCAAACTGCCTTTTAATATGTTAATCTACTAATGGTTTATATTTGCATGTGTGTTCTGTTTGCGTTGATATTATTGTACAAGTAGGTATGATTTTTATTAAAATTCAGGAAATGCTCTAGAATATCCCGAACTTTAGACTATACTCGAGAGTATGGCAGGAGTTGAATTTAGACTCTAGTTTATTTGTCAAAAATTGGTAGATTAATATGCTATGGTTCCACGTTTCATGCAGTTTGGCAGTTTCTGACTGCTCATTCTACGGGCCTATGCCATAGATAGGTAGATATCAACCGGGCCCAGAGGGGCCCGGTAGTCATATATTGTAAGCTCCGTAAAACGCGATTTTAGAGAGCTCTAATAATAATAAAGTAATCATGATCACGGGCTCTTGCTGATTTCATAGCTCAAACCAACCCCGCCCGTCAGAGGGGGAGGGGAGGCCGGCATCCTCAGACAAGCCAAACAATAAACGAGCTCAAATATCCTTATCCACGTCAGCGCATCTTAAACGGCATCGTGCGCGCTCTGTCCCACTAGTGTGGGGAGGGGGGTCGTCCCCCCTTTTCGGTCCTAAAAATAATCACTATAGGATAGAACTATACGCCCATAAACAACTCGGTACATCTCTTCTCATCTGCGGGAACAGTGGGGGGTATGTCACCCTATCGTCTCCCTAAACCAGAAGACACAAAATTCTTCGCTAGTCTGATGTACTGTGGAGGCGGGAGCAACAGCGCCGCCAACCAGTAGTAGGTCCCTCCGAAAAAAAATAAGCTCCTTATACTGGTCATTTGCCTCCATTATACTATTAAAAATCATTATATATTTTAAAAATTAATTTGGATATTCTTGTCTTGTATGCTTCTTCCACTTACCGTGATCCTGCATATATACATTTGTTTTCGTATTATAAAATAGATTTTCAGTGATGACTATTTTTACTAAGACAAGCTGACCAGATTTCCGGTACAATGTAACGATAAATAGCAATATTGCGAATCGAGTTACATCTAACATCTTTCTCACTGGCCCGTATGACATGACAAAATTTAAAGATTTGTCTAATTCTGATCTCAATGGGACTGGGCAGGTATATAGGTGAACATTCTTCTGTGATAAAAAATATGTTGCATGAGTTTATCGGTGTTGAAATAAATTGATAAGCACTAACGGTATGTAGATTATCTCAGCGCAAACAATGTAGTGGACGAGGTCCAGTACACGTGAAGTGTTACAAATTAGGAGCACGCCGCGCCGGGTATGCGGCGGCCGATATGTCGGCCGGTGCCAGATCTGACACTGCATCTTACTTCTGACACCTGACCCGAGGTGACAATGAGTTCGGGATTCTTGAAGACTATATTTATTTTTTAGTGAGAAGAGAGATCACTATGTTGCTCTCGAATATGACAAGTGCGAGCGAAGTTGTTGGCATATCTCTCCATTCTCTCATAAGTCACCAGCATAAAATTGCCACTTCATGCCAATGAAATCCTTTAAGTCACTTGTTTTATTGATGTAGGAGAGTCCACGGTCGTACTTACTTATATTGAATCATATAGCATAATATTAATAAAGCTTTCTGATGTAGAGGTATCGAGGTAGATAATAGGTTCTTTAAAACTCATACGACGATGTTATGGCTTTGATGATAATAATTAATTACAAATACTGGTTAGAAATAGGTACACTGAGCTTTTAGTCGACAAGGAAAAATATGTTTCTGTGGCACGGGGAAAAACTTTACGTACTAACATCTTTCTTTAGGTACTTAAAAAATCATTCGTTTGTTCATAATTACATTGTGTACAAGTAATATTTATAGCCTTTTCACTATTTCTTAATGATAAATTATTCGTAAAACGTATTTTATATCTTCTGTATTCGAAATTTATCCCTAGAAATGCTAACACATTGTCGTCCTTTTGGACCTCCTACCAGAAAGGTAGGTACCGAAACCTGCCTAGTATGACTCCAAATAGACAAAATATATTACAACAATGTAGAGCAATATCGTTTACATGCAATATGGTTTCTAGTGTAAGGGGAGACGTACATTAAAATTATTTTTAAAGAGTAAATGTCTAAAAAGGAAAATTTATGATTATAATGGGCAGCACGGAAAGAAGAACCTTCTGTGACTGTTATAATGGATATTACTTACACGAGCTTTGTGGTTGGTATCCGGGAGTGTTAGCTCCTGGTACACGTTTAATTAATACATATCTCATTTGCGGCCGGATTGACAGGTTACCTATCAATAGGATAAACTATCAATACGGCTGCGTGAAATAAGTAGTGTGTGTGTAGTGTAGTGGTGTAAAATAGGTAGTGGATACTTAATTGTTCACTGCTACATGAGGGCTTCATCTTAATTTATTCTAACCGGAAGCCGTGAGACGCACAAAAATTATGGTTTATTTGCCAGTTAATATTCTAATAGAAAAGTACAACGTGTGATAAGTTATACTTTTCCTGTTATACTTTAGCTATTGTCAATAAGATGAAAAATATGTTGATTAATTCTATTAGTGTAAACTAGTAATTCTTCGAATTTAATAATTGTAACCAAACCCTGTGAATACGAAATTTGTAGTTTATTGTTAATTAAATTTTGAATAGGCTAGCCAGAGCGCAACTTCCTGTAAAACTATGCTTAAGCCTGTTGCTAAATTTTCCTAGTCTGGTTAGAAGCTACTAGTCACCAGATTACTCACAGGACAAATACCTGGTGTTGTAAAGATATGATTACCTATTATATAATTATGTATACATTATTATATCTCGTGCATGTTGTTATTAACATTTGTCACGTATAAATCTACTTATTGTAAATTTTATCAATTGTTTAATCAGACAAGTCAGACAAAGACGACAATGCATAGTGTCATTTTTGCGATAATAAAGAATGTGCATTTAAGATGTGGTCTAGCACCCATTTGACCATGAGGAAAAACAGCTCCAGATAGTCTCAAAGTACCTAATGGGTAGGGTGGTGTTTTTTGAGTTGGACAAATCACGGGCCGTATTATGATTAGTCTAGAGATGTCGTTTGAATCATTTTAGTCGCACTTGTGTGTTGTTATCTGACTTGGCATATGTCTGGGATGTAGAGTATGGTTCGTATATGTCCCCGGGGTCATCTGCGTGTGCCGGAAGTGCGATATGTGTTTTTCTATAGTATACAGGTAAAAACTTGCTATCAGGTCCCTTTAACGACCATCGACGCCCATGGACTTACGCATGATTACCGTGACGATGCCTAGCCCTTATTTTCTCCTCCCAATGGCCTAGCGGCTACACACAAATCGCACGGAACGCGAACGCAGAAGGTGTCATGGGAGCGAGACTTAGAAATATGTAAAGAAAAATTAATTATAACTCCAATATTAAGATGAGTTCATAGATTTCAACTGTTCTGTATATTTTATTTCCTTACTAGCGGTACAAGCCGTACAAGACCAGAGCTTGGACTCTCCTTAATATTTTTCTGCGCTAGTATCCGTCCTGGTTAACTGTCGTTTCGGCTAGATCACTCTGACAGTTCACGCGCATAACGCTACTGAGGTACGAGGGGCCAGACCCAGAGGAACAACAAACAGAAATACCTCTTAACACGATGAAATAAGGACTCTATCATTTATTTTATGAAACCTGCGCCTGCCAATCATGGTTGGTATGCATGTGTTAAAGGGAATATGATATTTGTAAGCGCAGTTGTTTTACTTATTTTTTCCTATCAAAATAATAACAGAACAGGGTTATCGACCTTTAAAAATATGAGATAGATGCAATACTTTTATCTGACCTGTTTTGAACGCAAATCTTTGTGGGTAGATTGATAAGACAGATGCTACGGCCATGAATCATACAATATTCAGCCTAGCAACCGCACCACGTTACTACATACTCTTATCTTTTTAATTATGTATATTTACATCTCTTGAATGTACAAGTCAATGACAACTGAGCAATAGAGAAACGTGCATATTTTTTGTTTTAAATTTTAAATAATATAGGCTTTGTGTGAGTCGGCAGACACAATATAGCATTTTGTACCTTTTTTATTGTTGACGCGGAGAAACGTACTTACACGCCTTCACCGACCCTGGGTCCCGTGGCCTGTGAACACCCACCAGTTACACAGTTATATGTGTGCAATGTGTGAGCGCCCATTTTCACCAGGCATAGCAATGCTAGCTAACGCATCATGGCCTCCGTAACCCTCTACGGCACAGAAATCCTCCGAGTAAAATCTGTAAAGTACCTCGGAATCACCTTTGATCACTCTTACCAGCAAAAAGCACATTACCAAAGTCGGTAACAATGGCGTGTCTTACGCAAGTTTTGTTATCTAATGAACTCTAAAAGTAAGATATCTCTTAGAATCAAGTACTGTCCAGCCGATACTATGATATTCCAGCATAGTTTTCATTCGCGGTAAGAGGGTCCAGTGTCACATAGAGATTCAGCAAAATAGTCTCCGGGTGTCCGTCGTACGTTCATAACCTCGACAAACACAAGGACTTTGTATCATCCTCTATTAGAGGTCACTTTAAAGACATCTCAACTGAGTATTTCGATCGGGTGTCTCGTCACCCCAATCCTATCGTTACTAAAGCAGTGGACTGTTTTACAAACAGTGTGGCAATCATCGGTCGTCGTCCCAGACACGTTTTGCTGTACAGATGCGAACAAACCACGACTACATTCAAACACTTTCGGCAAATACGCTATCTGACACGATACCGCACGTCCGGTGTAGGGAAACGCCTACGTACTCGGGGACAGATACAAAACAAATGCTACAACCTAGACACACTTAAAGCCTGACAACATTACACACGTTCGACTACGAACAATCCGAAGGACATCTTCACAGTAGGGACTAATTCCAAAACGATTCACGATTTCCCTAGCCCAAAGCATCTCGACGTATCGGTTTGGTATTTTGAGACTACCTCGCGTGAGTTGTTTCATCCGTTTGAGGATAAAAGGGGATACGGGTCGCCCAGTCATGATCCTCTCTACGTCAGAGGCGGAGGATGAGAGACCCCGCGGTCTCTCCGTCCATGAAAATAGTAGTTAAATTAGCTACTGTAGACATTCTCACTTCGGGATATATGGCATCTGCAAGAAAGTGGGGGTTGGACCCCTTGTGTGTTTCATGTGTTATTTACAACACATGATTACAAAATTACATTTACTTTAGATGTGAATGAGGCTATAGTAGCCTTGTTGGTTTTTATGTCTTTCAAGTCGAATTCAGCTACCATTGTTCCGTTTAAATATGAAATAAACACTCATTAACGTCAATAAATAAAATTCGCGGTATTAGGTGCTTACAATGGCCACGCGTATTCTAATCCAAGCCTACATCCATAATAGGTGAATTAGAAGGTCTAGATTGTTTGGTTATTATATTATATAATAAATTGTCTTATTAGCAAACGTTACATTGATTTATTTACTCCTCCTTCATTATAGAGTTTAATCATTTAATTCTGCCCTATATAAAACTCACTAAAATAATAAACTATGCAAGTTGCAATGTTAAACATCATTTATCAATAAATCACATAGATCTCTATTACTTGCTATCTGCTATATTCTTCTCGTATCTAAGGCCACGCTGGAAAATTAAACGTAAGCTAAATACAAGTTTTTAATCTTGTTGTCGTCAGATAAAATTCTAATTATACGTAATTTGCGATGTAAGATACGTATTAATTAATTATGTTGTTTTTTTTTTGTCTGATTATAGGTCGGTACGTATTAATTATTGTTAAAATGTAATTGTAGGTTCATAATTAATAGATTATCTATACTATCCCGTTTTTATAAGCGGAGCCGCGCGTTCAAATATATATGACAACAGTGTCAAAATATTGTCCTTGTCGGTAAATATCTTTATCAGTAACATGTAGAGATGCGACAGTGTGTATCAATCAATGAATTTTACGTGCAAATAACCGATTTCCATACGATATATGGATAACGGGTAGGTAAAGTACATAGCCATACCTATGACTTGCACAGGAACCACTCCAATTTTCCACGAACGAACCAAAATAAAGCTTTGAGCTCACGCGCAATAATATTCTCTCTGTTCAAAAATTACCGGAAGCTTGAACAATGTGTTCGCATTCAATTCAATAAATTTGTCAGTATGCGTAGGCGCTGACCGCTATCCATATATATATATCGATCGGAGATCAGTAGTGCAAACATAGTTAAATGCTTGAGAAAAATATGTCAGTTAGATTTTACGTTTACACAATATTATGAAATACATTGACTTGCAAGATTTCATTCTGATATGATCTGAAACGTGTCATCACTGTAGATAATGAAAGAATGTGTAGTGATTATACTAGAGAACCTAATAGTTATTTCATTTCACGTATTCATTGTCATTAAAAAGACAATGTCAATTGAAACGCGCGTTAGAGAATAATTTCTGTAGCTGTTTGAAAGTAATAGCTGAATTTAAACAACAAATACTAACGTTAAGCCCCGCTTTTATAATGATTTGATAATGTGTACGTAACATTAATCCATACTGAACATATCGTTTGTTTTCGCGATGCAAAGTATTTTTAAATAATTTTTTATTGTAATCAATGGTCGTGCGATACTTCAACCAAATCCATGTAATAGTTTCTAAGTGAAAGAATAACATTACAATCTTTCGCAGTTTTAATAACATTTTGCGGCAAGCAATCGTTTCATTGAATATTTTAGATTTGCAATTTTTTCCTGTAGAGTCCAGTCTTGAGAATTCTTACACATATTGGCATATGTGTCCATGTTTAACATTTCTGTAAAAATTAAATTTGAGTGCAGTCAGCAATGCCTACGTTGTTCAAGACTCAGGAATTATATTGCAAAAAAGGAAAAAATTAAACGTATACATTTCTACAGAACTTATGTGTAAGTAGAGAATGATAGCAAATATAAATTCAGTTTGATTTCTCCTATATATATATGTATATATATATATATATATATATATATATAGAGAGAGAGAGAGAGAGAGAGAGAGAGAGAGAGAGACAGAGAGAGAGAGAGAGAGAGAGTAAGGTTTTGTATTGTATGTATGTGTTCTTTCATACAACTACTATATAATGAATTTTCATAAAATCTGGTAGAGATTTAGATTACAAACATATCAAATACGAATGTAGTGCTTCAGGAAAATCATGTGAAACGACGCGGCTTAGCTAGTAGTAAGAGTTTATCTCAGACCAGACCTACAATCAGAATGATGATGACTATCAACTACCACTACGTTAATAATAATCGTCATTTCATTAAAAAATATAGTTTTAAACAACAAGCTCACACGAGTCGGTATCACAACTTTAAGCCAAAAATACCAATACTAAATATAGTATACAGCGTAATCACGTACCAACGTTTATAATAATAGCATCAAATATGTGGTAGGCTCTCCTGTTGCCTCCCCCTGTCATTAGCTGATAAATATTAGAACGGGCTTCGTTTTGCTTCCGTAATAAATGTACATATTACCCTGATCTACCACACACCATAACATTTTTCCCATGATGAGGGCTGGGAAACCTTTTGAAACAATATTATTTGAATTTACAGCAGAAATCTGGTATTATCGAAAAGTTGGTCGTATTGTACCATAAACTTTGGATGAATTTATGCAAATAGTTGCGACGCCTTTGTTTTATAAATAGATCTCATTTTGACATTGCTCATGACACTTGAAGAAAATTGATGTAAAAATTATAATGCCCTCCACGGGAGGCATATGTACGGCAGTGGATGTCTTCTGGGTGCTGCTGGTGATAATGGACAAATATTTTTTGACATTTATTTTAACTTTATTTATTTTCAGTGTGGAAAATAAAAATACCCTTCCTCTATTTCTCATTTACATATTTGTAGATGTATATTTATGAAAATGCGTCAAATAGTTAAAAATGTATAGCAACCCTAACAAAGTCCGCATGAATATTTGAATACGGAAGCTAGCATTACAATGTAGTATATGGGGTATTGAAGTGGCCTTAGATGAGTTTCTTCACTTTTTATACCTGTAGGTGCACGTTACACTAGAATAGAACATCACTAAACATTAACATGGGGTATATTAACTTTTAGATGCAAACAGTAGATGACGTGTAATATTTCATAACGTAGAAGGATATAATAATAGACTCGCAAAGTTATATTTCTGTCCATGATGGAAATTTTTGAATATGAATTATAACAGGGACTACATTAGTATGCAAGGAATAAAATAATTATCCAATATCGGGTGGCTTCTCTTTTTAAAAACAAACACAAATTTTTGTTTCTTTTTCTTGTTTCAAAATTGTTGTTTTTTTTTAGCATTTATTTTATTTTCTTTAAAAGAACTTGTACGTGTAATCGCTGCCCTAATGATATATTATAATTGCTTGTGTAATTATACATTAAAACTGTCCTGCCGATAATTATCAGTCTAGCGGCATCGCCTTACTATAATTATAAAAAATGTCCACTTAATGAATAACGAATTTCTTATTCATAAATAACTAAATATATTTTTATTTATCTTCATACCGCAATCTTAGATATTATATTATTATTGCAGCCAAGATATCATATTATGAACATTGTATGTTCATTATTCAGCATTTAATAAGTGAATACATTCTTAATCTTATTGTTAAAAATATAATAATTCTGTAAATTAACTCGCTTTAGGAACTCTTAATTTCACAGATCATAGTATCAATTAGCTTCGAAATCAATAAACTGATGTGTAGTTCTTATTTCAGAGTATCAAGGATTAGGTGAACCTCCTTTATAGTGCCGAAGACCCACTATAACCGCCGTCCGTGAGGTACTCCGCAACTAAAAATAGTCAGGGCACCTTGACGGCTAGGGCAGCACTAGGCACTAAGGGATCTCCACCTTCACAGAGGGATCGCCCCATGTCACAAGCGAACGTGAGTCTGGGACAGTGCAATGCCTTGCCCCCTGAACAAAAGTGTCTCAAACAAGCACATAAATACTATAATCATTATCAAACAGTATAATACCCAAACATTATTCGCCGGATTAAAGTACTTCAACCAGTATTCACCACAACTGCACAAAGCTAAGATGATACATGGATATAACACTCCTATAATATCACCCT
>JAFELO010000507.1:74988-86149 GCA_017140195.1 Eumaeus atala
CCCCCCCCCATGGGCGACCGGCTACTATACGAACCCTTTTTTATGTCTCAAATTTGGAGTAAAAGAGACGCAAAATATCTGCAACGCGTACCTATAGATATATAGATCAGTGCTTCTTTTATGAGGCGGACCACTTCAAAATTTAAAGTGTAGATAGTAAGTAGGTACTGAACCGTCTGTGATACTTATTTTTTTAATTAGCTATTCTGCTTATTATTTAAGCCTCAAGTTAAAATACCATAATAACATATAAACATATGTGTGTAGTAGGTACATACTAGAATAATAAAAAGGGACTACTTATCGAAAAGTAAACCAATAAATAGATAATCGATAATATTTCATTGTTGTCGAGTGGTACGGGCCCCCCGGTCATGATCCTCTCCATGAGACAAAAATTCAGGTCAGCGCCGAGGCCATTTTAGTTACCGCGCGTGAGCTGCCACCGACGTCAGAGTCGGGGGATGAGGAACGTCTCGGTCCCTCTGGTCATGATAATAATAGTTAAATTTGCTAGTTCAAACACTCTCAAGAACTTACAAAAATATTGGGACGCATCTCTCCCATCTGCGGGAGAGAGGGGGTCGGTCCCTCTCACAACACCAAGCACACAACAAGACACATAGCAATCCGATGGAGCTGTATTGGGCGACTCTTCGCTTCCACAGCATAGGTGCAGATAGGGAAAAAAAGATATTTCATTTCAAAACACGTCACAAACAAGATTCAAACTACAAAATCATCGCAGACTAATTGAGATAAGATTCGAGGGAGTTAAGCTTTAAGTGTAGTAGCTATATTTTACAATATCATTTAAGTTGGAATGACTAGATAAGACAAATAGACAAGGAAAATTAAAAACAAACTTTTAGGCATCTTCCTACATATTTAGTTAGCACGAGAAAACTATGTGTTGTTTTCTTTTCCTGAAAATTCCAGGTAGCATCCGAGTCACGCGGATTCTATCTTCGTAACTGTTTCATTTAAGCAGTCTCACTCATTGAATGTGACCCAAAGCAATAATTATGTTATAGCAAAATACATTTTACGAGGACCTAGATATAACTAATTTAGTGATATACGTAAATAAAGCGATACAGATATTAACCAGATAGCTAGTTATTTCTTAAGTTAATGAAAATGCCAATTAATACACTTATTATTAAATGTATGGACTTATTTATATAGTTATTAAAAATCTGTAAAGTACCGGAATGTGTGCAATTTCAAAATATGTGATCCATAAAATTATGGAATAGTGATTGTGATTACTGTATAATTTTACACTGAAACCTTGAGCGGAAATATGGGTGAGAACACGTTCAGTAGATTTTGAGAAAATTGATTACATACAGACACCTTTTGGGGGACTTGGTTTTATTATATTTATACAATATTATATAATACAATACAAAAACTTGTTTGTAACAGAAAGGGCAAGAATAAATTTACAATCAATAACACCTATCTATATTGCAGTGATATATGTAATCAGTATTTAATTAAATCGATATAAATATTTGTATTAGCTCGTATCAGTTTAACGTAGGTACATCGACCAAAAGTGACTCATATGTACTTACTTATCGTTTATTAAGACCGTAAAATGATAGTAATATTGATACTTTGAACCGATATATACTTATATGACTTACCTTATACTACTAAAAATACACAATTTAAATAAGTATCACCAATATAATATTAAAATAAATGCAACGTAAAACAAACAAGTTGAGTGGGAAATAATAAAGTGTAGAAAAGTTGTAGCATCCAGTTCAAATCTACGAATGAGGTCTAAAGGGAGCCAAGGGGAAAGCGGGGACTGCGAGGGGAGAACACGGGACGCAGGGCGTGGCTCTATGTATTGAAAAGCTCGCAATGCGATTGGCTTGAACGCATCGGCAAAGCTACGGAGGCGGAGAAAGCCTAGCGCTGTATAAATAGCGGCACCCGCCTCCGCGCACGCCAGTCTTGACTACGCTCGCAGTGACAGTGCACGTTCTTACAAGTTTGAACAGTGAAGTGATATCAGTATGGTGAAGTTCGAAGGAGATTTCAGCATTAATGCTATACTTATGAACAATGCAGTGAACAAATCACCGTCCCTACCGACGGCCCACACCGTGACACCAGACGACGACGATTACAGTGATTCTGAACTCGACGTAACGGGCACAGAACCGGTCGATTGTACCAAACCCAAAGACGACGACGACAAAAAAGACAAGAAACATGAAAAGCCAGCATACAGTTACAACGCGCTGATCATGATGGCGATACGGAACAGCCCAGAGAAACGCTTAACACTGAACGGTATTTACGAATATATCATGACAAATTTTCCCTACTACAGGGAAAATAGACAAGGTTGGCAAAACTCTATTCGCCACAATTTGAGTTTAAATAAATGTTTTGTAAAAGTGCCACGCCATTACGACGATCCCGGCAAAGGAAACTACTGGATGTTGGATGCGTCGGCTGAAGATGTGTTCATCGGCGGTACGACAGGTAAACTTCGCCGCCGGTCCGCGCTGAACGGCCGCTCTCGCCTCGCCTGCTTCAAGAGGCCATTGTTCCCCGGCGCCCCCATCACCGGCCCGTACCCACCGGCGACGTACTCCCAGCTCGTCGGCCTCTACTCACAGTTGCTCTACCAGCGGTATGCGCCTATGCAGATCAAAACCACGCCTATCGCTCCCAACGCAGTGCACCCGGCGTTCAGAGGAGAGTTGGGATACAGTGGGCTACCGTACTCTCCTGCCTTATACGGTTCAGATAGAATAACGTCAGGACCATTCATGGGACAACCATCGATGCTCCACAACTCTCCTTTATCTCAGTCGCCGAACATGCTCTCTCAAACGTCTCCGCTACTGCCACCGTCGCCGCCGATGATGTCGCACACGCCTCCCACCTCTGGCTCGTCGAGTCCCGAGCTGCCGTCGCCGTCCCATCACCCCCTCAGTGCGCACATTTACAAGCCGGTCACTATACTATCGCGGCAGTGACAGCAGACATTCGTTTCCCAAGAGGCTAGCTCGCTATTGAGTGTTTAAGTGTATCTGTGATTTAGACTAAAGTTGGGGGGGCCCAGTGACATTGAGAAAATCTCCGTAGCGTTAGGGAATTTGCAATATTAGGAAAATAATTGTAATAAATTATAGCATTCCATTGTAATTGGTTGTTAATGTATAAATATAATTTAATTTTAATGTAAATAGCTTACAATATGTAGATAGATAAATATTTATTGAATGCCAGGTACATAGGTGAATAAGTACCCAAAATGTATTAAATAAACAAACGTTGTTTCATCTTTACGCACATCTTTTACTTATCCACACCTTTACAATATATCATTGATATACATACCTTCATTCATCACAAAAAATGTTTTACTCATAATTAACATAGTTATGTTAATTATAATTAAAATATTTAAAACTATAGATAATTAAATTTTGCTGGTAATTATGTTAATAAATTGAACAATTCAATTAACCCCTGGGTCAGTACGTATGCACCTATTTAGTCCCATTGACTGGAAACAAATGTGTAAATTATATTTAACTAATTAACTCCTAATTGGTTAAATGGGATTTTATTAAAATTTAATATTTTCTTCTTTGACTCTATGATTTTATTCACCTTTGTATTATTCTGTTTACCATGCAATTTTATATTTTAGATTTTAGAGAATCATATATAGGTATTTAATCATATTTTAAATTTGAGTTGACAAAACTTATGTAAGTAGATCCAGATAGCAGGTAGGTATCTCGACGAAATGCAAGTCCATGATGAATCTACCTCCTGGGGGTAAGCTGTGTAGATGAAAAGAAATCCAGGGTTACACAAAATCACTTTGCATATACTATGAGGCTGGCACTCAGGGAAGTATGCATACATTAATATAAATACTTCTTGCTGAATAAAAATATTTCGATGAAAGCTGAAAAAAGAATAAGTACCTATGAATATTGAACAGGCATTATAAAGTAAGTATATAACAATTTACTATCACCCGTTCCATAGAAACCCAGATAAGGAGCCGGGGCCTCGATGTAGGCATAGCTCCCAACCAATAAAAACTACCTACTTACTTAATACCTATAAAATATTTTGTGCAATATTTATAAATAAGTATAGCACAAGTTTGTAATAAGTGTGCTAATTTCCACATGCTCAGTGCCTACCTGGATGGATAAAATGTGTGAGTGTTGTTTTTTAGTTTTTTTTTTCTGAATATATCGGAGAATAGTGATTATAGCAATGAATTTCTTGTTCTTGCGACATAAAATTACTTTTATAAGACAAATTTCCATGATCTATAAAATGGTGTTTATATAAGGTTGTTGTATACGATACGAGGTACGACGATTGCAAGGAAGCCTCACCGCCTCATTCACCTTTTCTTCCATCCATGGTCTTTGTGGTTTCTCAAATTTTTGTGTCTAATTTTTATACTCATTTTGTTTTATGCGTAGCCTGCCGTGCTTTGCAGGGGGTAAACCTGTAACAAAAGGTTTAAGGGGGGTAAACCTGTAACATAAGGCTTACAGGGGGTAAACCTGTAACATAAGGTTTACAGGGGGTAAACCTGTAACATAAGGTTTACAGGGGGTAAACCTTTACATGGCACACAATCTTATTTGTCTGTGAGTTTTTGAGCTTCCATGTTTTTAGCAGACCTCCAATGATAAACAAGGCAAAGTGCATAATGCAATTGGAACACGCTTCTTTTTAAGTTTATTTCCATTAAGCTTTTAAAGTTCTCTTTAAAACTCCAATATTTATTCCTAGTAACTTGTATCCCTGTATGTATGTGTGTGCTCTATTTATTCACTCGTTGTTATGTTAGTTAACTGTTGTCACTAAACAACATCCTTTTAATATACCCAGGTCCATAGTATATTTAATTTATCAGTATATACTTGCTTTTAAAGTTCTCAAAAAGTGTACAAAAAGCGTATTCTTTTGATGCTCGATGGTTAAAAGTGTTCGCTCATCATGAACAATTAGATAAGAACCCACATTGTATGGTGAGTCATAGATATGATTGCAATAATTAAATCGAGCGACTTATTTTGACTATTTGCAAAAGATCATCATTCCTCAAAGAAATTTCGCAGGAAATTGCATATACAACAACGCGTCCATACACCTGGTCTTGCAAATGTCTCTGGACGGTGGCAGCTACACTCCACCTGCTCGTTTGTCCCTTATTTTATGAAAAAAAAAATAAGCCACAGTATATTTTTAGTATTTTTAAACTAATCGTGATTTCAATAAAAAGACAATTATGATAAGGTTAGTATCTACGTGCTAAGTTGGTTTCTTTGTCCGGTAGAGTTCGTAACGAAGTCATAAGGCAGAGAACTAAAGTTTCCTATATCTCGCGAAGAATAAGCTCGCTGAAGTGGCCATGGGCTGGTAACACACTCAGAAGATCAGATGGCAGATGGGCCACTAAGGTTCTGGAGTGGAGGCCGCGTTTAGAAAAACGAAGTGAGAACACGATCTCGTGCAGTAGCCGGTCCGGGATACCAGGAGATCGGCCGTCTTGGCGTTCATTGAAACTGGCTTATGTCCAGCAATGAATCCATTGGGGCTGATAATGAATGAAAAATGAAGTAAGTAGAAGGTAATATAGATGTGACTGTCTGTCATATCTATAGTTGTCAAGTTTCACTGTTATTTACGCCCGCTATATTTATATATGAATATATGTAGGTACTGTTAAAATTTTGAACAGTTAAAAATATTTTGTTGCCTAGCTTTTGTTTAAAGCGAATTGTTAGCGCCCCATGCTTTCGCCCGCGCAATTTTCGATTTCGTGGAAAATTTGTGTTATGAAGTGAAAAGCTACTCGCTCTACATACCAATTAAACACGACGCACGTGTCTAAATCTTCAGGAAGACGTCTTTAGGAAGAGGTATCGCCGTCAGTCACCTGTCTTTATGAAGAGGTAGTGCCATGCTGCAAAGGAGGAAGTAGTGCCATGCATGATATTACATCCTCCTATGCAACGGAATGGGGCCGGTAACAACCGGGGAAGTATCTCTCGCTCACTTGATACTGACGTAAGGTGACAGTCGCGCTTCATGTGGTTCGTGAATAGCTAAAGTGTCCCATTGAGGGGAGGGGGAGGGGGAAGATGATAGGAGAGCAACGCATCTGCGTAACAATCATGCGAATGTCCATCTGCGTCGGTAGTCATCAAAAGGCTCTGATTTCTCGACATGCTATAAAAAATATATTTGAACTCCTACTTTTCGTCGCCGAATAGTTCCTAAAAATGCTGCAGTAACATATATTTACCAATTTTAAATAGTAAATAATAAGAACAAACGAATATGTTCTTAGCACAGTAGTCTCGATGTAAAGATTCATATTTACAGCTTCAAGATTACAGACATCCAAACAAACTATCAACCCTCATTATGTTAAGGATAAAATTTGCACAAACGCTCAAGCAGTTGTCTATTTATTTTTGAACAGATGCTTAGAAATAATAACAAGATATAAAAAATAAGGCTAAGTTTTAGGACTAGATTTTAAGTTCTGCATCTCTTGAAAACCAAACACCTGAAAACAGCAAGATACGACAGGTACCCTTTGCGTTAATCGGAACAACTAAATAATTATATTTATTCGGGTACTTTAATAACTTCCGAAAGATGTCACGATTATTATATTAAAAGTACCCGAACAATCATGTGATCGGAACGGTGAGCTGGGATGATGATGTACAGATGGACATTGCCATCTCAGTTCACACGTGACTATGGTTGCTGTGGGGCGTCTGCAACTTCTGCTTGTTAAACAATAAAACATACTGCGGGAAAATCTGTAAAAGTATTTTTATTATAATTAATAGCGGCATACTCCTAACGGGATCATATGAAAGTAACATTTGTAATTTATGTTGATGTCTTAAGTTTGCGCGAATGTTACTCATTACAAGTAAACTACTTTTACGGATTAATATTAATTAAATACTGTAATTTGAAATTTATTTTCTAGTAAGGTTTCTAATAGGCTAACCGGGCCTTTAATAAAAAAACGTTTAAAATAAAAATATCCACACATCTTCATGCCAGTTCCGTTGCGGTATTTATTTTATGTAATCTACGAATGCTACTTGTAAGAAAATATTTTTTTAAATAATATCCCTTATAAAACAAGCTATCGAGCGAGTACAAAATACCCAGGATTCGCTCACAAACGTGGATATAAAGATAAAGGGAAATTATTTTTGTGAGTCGTCAATAATTTCATAAAACTAATACATAGTGATTTTAAACAAACTTTGGACTTCTTTACATTTTTATAAATTCGTTTATTTTATTCAGTTAATGTAGTTGAATATTTTATAGTATAGTGAAACATACGAGCAATCGGGGCTAATTTTGTGACTATCGACGCCCATTGGCATCCGCACGTTAATACAGATCATATGACCGTCTATTCAACTTAAACCATCGTTTGTGGTAAAAAAGACCTTATGTTCATTTTAGTCTGCGAACTAACACCAGTAGGTGAGCGCTTTGTAATAATGCGGGTAGAATTCTATTTAGTCAATATCTCTTACTACACTACCCTATTACTTTAGGAATTCCAAAAAATATTGATTTTTTACAAATCTACATTGATACATATCGATTGGTACCTATATCGAAATATCGATATTTTTTACATTTGCAACATCCTTTCAGTGCGTGCGATTTAAGAGTTTCACATAGCGACATCATGAAATAATCGATAGAACAAATTCTTGGAAAGCAACGCTTGCACTGAGTAGTAAATGATGATAATGGTGACTGTGAGAAAGTCTTATGTTGACTTAGCTCGTCAGCTTCATTATCGGATCAATATTTCTGGATCGGGATCAATAAAACCCATGACAGGATAATCAGCGTATCGAGTAACAATAGGACCCCATCAATAGTCAAACTGCCTGCTACTTACCGCTACTCCTTACGACTATTTGATTCAACTATTCAAAACTGCAATGTGTTAAAATTCATTACGCTCTCATCTATCATTGCGAGTGGTCCAACTTTGACAAGACGATGTTAGCGGAAGCGGGAGCGAGTTTTTTCCAGTCTTTCTCGAAGGCAAGAATTTCCCCGAGCAGCGAGTTAAAAACTAATTTACTTTTTAAAAACTAACATAGGGCCTGTACTTTAAAAGATATGGGCAGTGACGTAGTGTGACAATGTAATGTCGTATTTCGTAAGGTCACGGTAATTATTCTTAAGAAGTATAGTTGCACGGGGCTGAAATATGGCCTCTCAATTTATGACTGGTCCGCAAGCTTACGGTAGCTCAGCTCAGCTATTGAACGTGCTATGTTGAGTGTCTCTTTGTCCGATGGAATTCGTAACGAAGTCTTAAGGCAGAGAACTAAAGTTTCCGGTATCACACGACTAATAGTTCTGGAGTGGAGGTCGCGTTTGGGAAAACGAAGTGTTGGTCGACCGTTCACCAGGAGGGCAGACGATCTCCGGGCAGTAGCTGGTCCAGGAGGTATGCGATCGCATTGTCGATTGATCGGTCGTCTTGGCGTTCATTGAAAGAGGCCTATTTCCAGCAGTGGACTGGTAAGTGCTGATAATGATGAATAATTGATGAATAATAATGCTTAATATTATTTTAACAAATATATTATACCTATCGGTATCATACTTAGCCTAACTATACCAAAAGATTTTACGTTCAGAACAATACACAGCACACACAATTCATTTACTTTAGAAAAATCAAAATAAAACAACAACAACAACATATCGCCACGCCATTTCCCTAATGGAGTATGCAGAACGAACATCGAACAACAGACATCGTATAAAACATTAAGATTAATTAAATTATCATTTAAAAAACATCAAGATTAATTTGCTCCCACCTGTGGGCAAGGAGCCCCGCAATATCAGCTCGTGTCAGATGATCGTACGTTGAATCGTTGACGACCAAGGAATTTCCGGACAGATTGGTTCCTGGGTCCCATGAAGAGATGTCGGTTCACTATGCATCTTATACCATGTTTTCTATGGGGAGTGTTCCGAGGAATTGTTCGGCTTAATGCCAGCAGCAGAATTCCATCTTCGGACATCGCGATAGAACTCTAAGTTCCACGCCCATCACCTCGATGCCCGTAAATCTACAACAGTGCCTTTTTCATCTTTATTTATTAAAGACATACATCATAGAGATTAAGTCAGCCTTACATGTACTGGAAAAATAATTATAAGCTTAACACATATATAGCGAATATATACAGTGTTATATATAACGAATTGATAACAAAACTTAGGAATCTGTCACTATTTTCTAATTTAATTTTAAATTAGAATATACTGACAAATTCTTAAGTTTTGTTATCCATTATGTATGCAGCTTTATTACATTTAGTGCCCATCATAAATTCTTGTCGGAGAAGTTCGTTTGTATCACGTTCTATAAGAAGATGATATAAGTCTTCTTGTCGGTTGCATGTTGTAAAGTTAGAGTTGGTCATTTTACACGCTAAAAAAAGGAAATTATTCAGTGGAATGCGATTGGAAATGCATTAACAGTGCGTTTTAAACGCCACTTTTAGCACGCACAACTGTACTGTGGATCTACAAGAAAAGAGCACACCTGTTCCTTAGAGGGCGGCGACGCGTCTGTAAGACGCCTAGTCCTGCAGATGTCTACGGGCGGCGGCAGTCACTATCTACCTCCTCGTTTGCCCCCTATCTCATAAAAGAACTTGTCATGTAATTAATAGATTATTAATTATCGGCTTATATAAAGACTAGCTGCGCCCGGCGGTTTTACCAGTCTAAAATATCACAATTTCTTTCTGTACAAAACGTTTGTTTATGTTAATATTTATAATTTCATCCAAATCCTTTCAATAATGTCACGCATGTTTGTTTGTTACTCTTACAGGCATACATTAAATAGAATTTTTTGCGTTAAAAAGTAACAAACATACTTACAAATATTCGCATTTATAATATTAGTCGCACATCTTATCACTTGGGGCAAACGACGAACAACAGTTGCTCACCTGGGCGTCGCGATACAATCATGCAAACAAACATACAATCATACGCGCCTGTCATTGGCCGGCCCATCATTAATCATCCATCACGCGATGACGTCTTCTAAGATGTATACCGAAGGTGCATTCCACTTCCATTTTATTCACATCACAGAAAAAATATGTTATCAAAATCCTTTAAATGTCATCATTGATTTAAATGTTTTTTTCTTTTCATTTTGCTAAATTTTGTTATATGGGACTAGTCCTGAGTTGAGCTTCCAATCCATGACGAATCAACCTACCATATGAAGAGTTTCTGATAAATGTTGAAATGAATTTTATTTCATAGGTAGTTCAGAATACCTAGACGCTACACTCATACAGTGAAATTTGATATTCTGCAAAAACGAGCGCATTAAAAAAGCTTATTTTAAAATATTTTTTGATTTTTAAATGATCTTTAATGCGTTAAGGAAATAAATTAAAAGTAGAGCATAAGATGGATGGCTAGTTAGTTTATAAAATAAAATGTATGCAATGTTTATAATTTGTTAAATTAATTAATTAGCTTTAAAAAATTGGAATTTAAAAATTTCTATTGCATAAAATAAAGAATTGCTCTTTATGGTTGTGCAAAGATAGTACTAGTTTGAGCGAGTTTAATTTTTATTGCGCAATAAAAAATTTTATGTTATTTAATTGATCGTCGAAGTGCTGTCTCATTTCAGACTCTAAATCCAGCTTTGTCAGATATAATTAATTATCTGTGGAATTCGAAATTCAAATAAAATATAATTCGACTGCCGTTTTATTTTATTTCCAATTCAATCTGACCACAGACGACACTGCGGCATCGGATCTTGATAAGCGATTGATTGATAAGATGGATCTGAAATATATATAATATACTATATCTATTATTATTTTATCTGTCATTCATTTTAACAAATTGAACTTCATACAGCTACAACATGTAAGTTTAGTGTTCTTAGAAGTAGGAATTCCGCGCGTTACTTAACAGATAATGGCGCACAATTTTCAAACGTTATTTTTCTTAATTAACAGATAAATTTTCAAATCACCTTTCAAAAAAAATTAATTTGTAATAAATGTTAATGTTG
>JAFELO010000507.1:92805-109592 GCA_017140195.1 Eumaeus atala
TTATTTCTAGCAATCTAAGCTCTCGACTTATGGATTCGAACCTGGGCTCGTTTCCGTAAGTGGTGTGTGAGTTTGACATCAGTCATACGTTATATCTGTGTCACTATATGTAAGATTTCATCGCTCGACCGGTACGAGCGGTGTATATCGTATTGGTTCTAGCAGGGGAGAATGCATTTATGCACTGGCCAACCGACCTAAGGGGGCCTGAAGAGTTTGTCGGGTCAGGTTATGTGGCGATAGCTACTACCTACTACCAACGAAAAACCTGCTATCCGTAGGTTGGCCCTATTGGCATTTTACTGCGGGAGCGTGTCTTGTTGTGTCTTTCTTTGTGTTCTTGGACGGACTTTGCTACTGCTATCGCGGTCGCGTCGTCGGCGTTGTGCAATACGTGCTTCGGCCGACGGTAACGGGAGTCGGTTAATAACGTCGGATCGTATTCCGACGTTTTAACAATTAATTTATTTGTGTGATTAAGGGCACGGTCAAAGAACTTTTGAGACAGCTCTTTGAAGTGTCCTTTTATCGAGGTCAATTGAGAGTCACAATGTAGGTCGATGTTTCGGAAATACCACGGGCACCCAGTAGCCATTCGTAAGAATCTATTTTGCATTTTCTGCAAACGTTCTATTTGGGTAGGGGATATGTGCGCGAATGCTGCACTGCAATACGACAAGGTCGGTCGAATGCATTTAATATACAAAGTGAGCTTATGTCTAAACGCCATTTTGCTCTTTTTGTTTATGAGAGGATAAAGTTTAAAAAGGACATATCGTGCCTTTTTTAGAACGTCATCTATGTGATTCTTGAAGCTCATCGACTTTTATTTGAAATGATCAGCGAGATTTTTTTTATAGTATTGGGGGGAAACGAAAAACCAACGCCAATAAACGTCCGCATAACGACCGTGCCGATGCATTGCCCTCCGTTCCTCCTCTCTCCAATGAGATGGCTAGTTTACAACAAATTCATATGAACTAAGTTGCTATGCACAAAAATTAGTAATACAACTTCAATATGATTAATTGACCTATTGTGCCCTAAAATTCACCTCTATGATTGGAGCCTAATGGCCTAAAAGATCAAAATAGATAAAGGATCCCGAACACAAGTGACAGAATACAATCGGGACACAAAGGCATTCTCCCACACATTAGCACTCGGGGCCGGTGACAACGCCTAATATACCAACAGATAAAAATAAAAAGAAATATCCGAAAAGAGTTCCTATACACATCTCACATCTGACAAATTTTTGGACAACAATACCCCACAAACTGTATAAGGGTTGAACAGATAATATTCGACAATTTGTTCTGTTCAGTTAAAAAAATTGAAAATTTATAAATTCATTCGAAAAAAGTCTTTATTAACTTAAGTCTAAGGTTATGTGGAGTAACCTCTTTAGTCTTCGAGGGGGCACAAGGCGCAGTTGCGCGATAGGTAAAAGGCTATAGAAGGCGGCGCTTTTGATGGCGTGTCGGATGTCTCAATCGGATAGGCTTTGCCGCGCCCGCGCCGCCAGAACAACTCCCACACATCGTTTGGTATTCAAAAGATCGTTTGTATAAACGATAATATTGATGAATATATTGCAAAATTTTGAAAAACGTTTATTTGTTTTCTATTAACAAATCTACCCAGATAAATAAAGTCCACCGAACGTTAAGTGGGCTCCTTTTTTACAACCAAAAGCGTTCCGAGTCTATTGGTAACTGACTGACTGACTCAATTATCATTTTCCACCATTTTCTCTTATTTTTTTATATACGAGCAATCGGAACACTTTTATGACGCCCTCTTTTATTTTTTTATATAGTATAGTAGACCAAACGAGTAATCGGAATCTTTTTACGACGCCCATGAACATCAGCACAATTACAATGCCGATGCGTTGTCATGGGCCACCGGCTACCCACAAAGTGCACGAAATGCGACACCGACGATGACACTTAACGCCAGTATCATGTGAGCAAGAGGTACCTCACCGGTCGTGCCGGCTCAATTCCGCTGAAATGCTGCATGACCCTACCGCTTACTATCCACCTATAACTACAATACAACAATACTTTACATCAAACATTCCAAAGAAAAAGCTTTAATCAATAAGTTCCAACTGATTAATAAAGATCTACTAGCCATGATTTCTATCGCTATAAAACTACAGTTAATATTCCAGCATTGCATTCCTTCAATAATGAAGACATATATATTTACAATTCTCTACGCGCATTTATGTAATTATTGAATCACGTAGCGAGTTAACCATATCTAAAGGTATAGCACAACATAAACACATGTTCTTCAGTCATGGGCCGTTTATGGCGTACAATATAATCGATAGTTAGTTGTACATCAAGGAAGAGAGTTGAGAGGGTTAAGCTTGTGACACTTTAGTATAATTTTCTAATTTAAATTATATGTTAGGCACCAAGTGTCGAGTTTTAATTATCAGATATTTGTATGTACAATATTTTAGAAACAACGATTAGAACTTATTCTTCTACTATTAGTCGTACCTATCTATTTAATACATATTATTATAGCAAAGAAAATGTATCTATTTTCTATGTAAAAAAGTTTGAAAGTCCCTGGTTGGATCTCAAAATATTATTGGGATTTTTTACAATTATCAGAAGTCCGAGAGTTGGTGGTGTAACACCCAGGGACTCGGTGTTCACACTTACGTACAATAATATGTCCTTTTTTTTTGTTGACGTGGGGAAACGCATTTACGCGCCTTCACCGCCCCTGGGTGGGGTCCGGTGGTGTGTGGGACTCGCGGCACATGATAGTGCCGAATACCCACAAAAACCACCGCGAGTACCACCAGTGCCGCCCTTGGTGAGGTGCCCCGGAACAACAAATCACCAGGGCACCTCGACGGCTAGTCAGTCCCCTAAGGGACCAACTCCACCTCCACAGATGGGGTTGCCCCGCACTACGACACAACCCCTCCGATTTTGGGACAGTGCAATGGGGTGAGGTTCCCATCCTCACCCCTTGCCCCGTGCGCAAAAGTACCTGCTCCTGTTGCTCTTTGGTCCCCTTTTGTTATAAGAGGGGTACCGAGAGCGATTCCTCCACCTGATCTTTAGCCCCCCCCCCTTCTTATAAGAGGAGTGCAAAGATCCCTCTCGGTTCGATTTTCTTCGCCTGTGTTTCCCCCAGGCTACAAAGCCCCACCGCCACTACAAGGCTTGAACCAGGGTGGGGACAATAATATGCCCTGCGCAGTTGACATCAACTAATTTAGTGTCATTATTATCAGAAAAAGTGGGCACCACGTGATATCGGTAGATACTCACGCCATCGAAGCTCAAAGACACCGGGCGCGTCGGCTGAACGGGCGATTTTGAAGACAATTGGGTAAAATAAAAAGGTACCTATTTCTTTACATACTCGGAATCAGAATCGAGTACTAAACATACTCTGTGATTTGTAGTGTCTTACAAAACAGCCTGTATCATCATCAATATCATCAAAGCTGCTCCTTAGGATTTTGGCGTAAATGACATTTATTGTGCACTAGTTGAGCCCCGCGGTTTTATCCGGGGTCTATAATTTTTTTATGGTTGCTTTTCGTAACGAAACCTTGGATATTTTTGAAATATAGTCTATGCGCTGTCCTATCAAACCCCCTAACTTTTAGTGAAAGTATCAACACAATCGGCCAAGCCATAAATATGACAAACAGAGTAACATAACATAGACAGAAATAAATAAATGCCAGTGGCGTTTATCATAAAAATAACCTACAAAATTTTGAAAATCCCTAGTTACTTTGGAATCATAGACCGACATTTTATTTATATATCAATCTATATATGAGGGGGTCACTGTAAGGTTTCAAAAAAAATAAACCGGTAGGAGACATGCTGCATCTACGCTGTCGCCATAATTTAATTTTAATTCTTTTTTTTTTTATTGTATTGTGCTATGTTTGATATGGGGAAAAAATGTTCTCGAGAGACAGTTATGCACAGAAAGGCGGAGTGTTGGACGGCCTCCAAGCTGGTTGACTGACGAAATAGTTAAAATGGCGGTGAACCGCTGGATTCAAATGGTTCGTGACCGTGGCCTATGGCGCTCTATGGGCGACGCCTATGCCTAGCAATGGACGTCTTCCGGCTGATGACGATGATGATATTTGTTTTTTCTATAGCACAGAATGGACCTCGAAGATTCCGAATGATAGCTAATAATGAATTAAAGAAAATGGCCAAACAAAGTACACCATTGTTCATCCCAAGACCGAATACAATCGGTATATTTATGAGAACCAATTGCCAAAGCTTTTTCATGACATCAGTGAGGACTGACAGCTACGCTGTAGAGTTTTGCACAAGAAAGCCGACAGTCACTGGCAGTTTTACTATATATTTTTGCGAGTTCGGAGACTTTGCGATAGATCCTAGACGTGAAATTTGGCTGGGATCACCCCAAAAACATAATATTCGGCCTAGTAAAGCAGCAGAGATATTGTTTATGTACACGATAAGTCTTACATCCGTTTGGCTTACATTTCCGAGTGTCAAAATATTAACCTCCTGGGGAACCTCCCGGGTAGGTTCCCTAGGAGTATATTTCTGATCATGAGAAAAACATCATTAGTCCTTATGTATAATCCTATGATCTAATGTGATTGTGTAATTGCATTGCCACAGGTCTGCTCAGCGAGACAATATTGCACTTTTCTTTTCATTTCTCCTTGACATATAGATGTCAGCTATAATGATAATTTGTGGTGAACAAGTAACAAGTTTCACAAATACCGTATTTACATGATCTTAGATTCAGACATATGAAAGCATCATTTACGCATGGATGTTATGAAATGAACTTGAGAATGTTGCGTGCGCCTTCAGCGGGGCATTAAAGTAGGCAAGTAACATCTACACTTGAGACGAACTTACGCGTAATCTAATAAACTTAACCCTACCACCACGTCCTCACCGCACAGTAATCCCACTCGACGAGCTCACTAAACCGGAAAACGCAAATTATACAACAAAGACGTAACACATCTGCGCTGGCGCAGCCTCCGTCAGAACACATCGATCATCGCACGATTTTGCACCCTATTCCCACATAATAAGGCAAACGCGTCTCTAGAGCCAGGCAGATTTATTATTGATATAAGATATGATTAATAAATGCAAAGGAAAGCAGTGGTGCGCACAAATTCGAAACGAGTCTTAGGGTGACCATGCTGCTTTTTTCATGAAATGCGGCTCGTTTTTTGTTTGACCATTTAGTAGCTAAGTCTTGTATCAGCATACATGCTGTACCTATATAATTTTTGTACAGGTGTACTGTATTCACAGTAAAAGTGAGGCCTAAGTTAAAACTTTCGGACATATTATAATGAAAATATACCGCGGGCAGTACTCGATCAAACTGATGATGGTAACTAAGGATACTTATTATTAATAATACTTCCATTTATTTATTTCAGACTAGACATATAACAATAATGTAGACCACAATTCATAATGACAAATATCTGAAATAGCACATAAATTTACTGTTAAGAAGAGATGTAACTTCCAAAATTGTGTCCTGAAAAATCTATAAAGGCAGACACAGACATATCGTATGCGATACTTAAAAAGATATCTAAAACACGTTCAAACACTTTGCGCAATGAAGGGCATATGCCACTAGAATTTTCACGCACTATTTGCCCCAACCCTTCTTATAAAAGATTTCCTCAAAAAACTCTTAGCAACATTGTCCTGACTTCACAAAAGATATTGCAAGAAAACTAAAGTGTTTTGAACAGTCTTTGTTAATACTAAATATGATATTACTGTTAACATTTTTTTAATATCGGTTTTCACGCCCGAATGGGCGTGGGTGCGTTAAATAAATCTGATAATCGGATTTCAATGTTCCTTTTCGTATGATCTGAAATTTTACTCTGTAGATATAATCCATTCTTATATTCCTTTTTATAGACCAAATGAAAATATCTGATAGTAGGGACTGATTATATATTTACCATGATTCTCGCATTTTTTTAACCACATCCTATTTGTCTGTCATTATTCTTGTTTGGTTTTACTTCCGAATTTAGAATAAATTTTGAGAAAAATCATATGAATCTATCTACGTAGGCTTCATATGTTATTCAATTGTGTGCTGTTCTGTATTGCACAAGGCAGAAATTAAAATCTCTACATTTTAGCTACATCGTCATCGGCCAGACGTTGGCCTCTCCAATAGCACGGTAATATTAGATTTTATTACCGTGCCCATAGAGCCTTATAAGTCACGGTTAGTTCGCAACTACTTTTAGTGTAGTCGTTGCTAAACTGGGAGAAAATTAATTTCTTGCTATTCCTTTCCTAGTGCTACAATTTTAATCTCCTTTTAATGGAATTTTTCCACAACTGGGGTTTCTTAAATATTAAAAAATAAGCAAAGAGAAATGCACTTTTTTCAGTAAAAGATGAAATTCGCAACACTAGTTGACAAAAACTGTCACTATATACTATACCATATGATACTAATTTCATTTTTGACATAGCTATATTGTGTTGGCTTTGCTTTACTTAAATTGGATACTGTCTATTTATTTTTTTATTACGTTTTTCGCTGGACGTTTTTTCGTTAAACGCATTCCGCGTTTAGGTATGCCTGCGAGTCGGGGAGAATCTGGGGTGTATGTAGGAGCCAAGGAGGAGATACCACTACCCACTAAACCCCAATGGTGTTCCTGCCCTTTCGCTGATGGAGGAGCTACGGTAAAGCGGTGGCATACGGCCGTGATTACACCAGCGGGAGCTGTTCAATGGTCATCTCGGGAGATATTATTCCATAAACAACGTTTCAAATTCAGCGCACCGACAACTCTGATCTTGTTAAGCAGACGACGTCTTTTCCAAGACGTCGCCTTCAGACCCTTTCTAAGGCGGCAGGGCTCTGTTTTGGTGACTCTGCCTCAGAGCTCTCGAGGAGGTCTAAAAAAAGGAGCTCTTAAACACTCTGCCTCACTTTTGCTTTGGCATGACAACTCCTGCCAGGCTGTCAGCCGCGTTCCAGGCTTCACTGCTGCTCAACATGGCACAAATGAATGCTGGCAGTGAGAGGTCTCTGTCCAATCCCTGGAGACAGGGCGAATGGCCATGCTCTACGCCGACCCACGGTGTCACTAACCTATCTTTCCACTACTGCATATCGTTCTCCTGACTTTCCCTTTTTCAGTTTTGCAACTCTTCGGTTGTTGGGTTTCGACACTCCTCTCGTACCTCTACACACGGCAGTGATCGTTCACATCATACTGCCGGCGCTCTCACGTCTATATCCCAGGGGATGCTGAACGCCGGAATGCACGCTGCACCCCCTGATATCGTTCTATAGCCACGAACTGCCCGTATGGCTATGATTCGCTTGAGTTTACTTAGCACTCTTCTTAGTGTGGCAGGATTCCACTTCAGCCCACACTGGTGCCCCATACATTGGCCATCGAAGGGATCATACCTAGGACCTAATGCCGACAACTTAGGCTTGACCCACCAAAACTTGGAAGGAGCCAAGCAAGGCAAGCCTCCGACTTGGGTACCTTCATGAATAACTGTTCAAAATGACTTTTAAAAGTCCACCATCAGGAAGTAGGCCAAGTTGGGACATCGTTGTTCCTACGGCTATCCTGGTCCCTCCAACCTGAATAACCAGCGTTTGCGGTGGCGTGTTTCGCAGTCCATGTAAACACAGGGCTTCGGATTTTTCCAGCGCCACTTCCAATCCAAGAGCACGTAAAAGATGGCCCACTTGAGTGACAGTTGCAACAATAGCGACCCGTGTGTGTTACCCCGTGAGCTACAACCAAAGTATCAAAAAGTATCATCAGTGTAACATTACACACTCACCCCGTGAAGCATGCTGCCACGGCGCACCCAGTTATACCCGGTGTTCCACAGTAGCGGAACCAAGGCTGACCCCTATGTAATACCGCACACAACCTCTTTCATATATCACCTCTTCCTGTGTCCGATGGCCGATGGTGCGCAACGACAAGTAATCGGCGACTATTCGCCGTAGATACTTCAGCACTGCGTGATACCGTAGCCTCTCCCGGATAGATTCCCAAGGCAGAAAGTTGAACGCATTTTTAACATCGAAGGACACCGTGACAACAATCCCACCCTGAGATCTCCTCATCTGCCAGTTCCTTTAATTTCTCAATGGCAACAATAGTTGACCGCTGTGGATGAAATCCGAATTGAATTACGATGAGGTCCGGCCCAACGCTCTCCAGGTGTTGGATGATACGTGCAGCGATCACCCTCTCCAACAACTTTCCAGTCGCGTCTAGGAGAACAATCGGACGACAGGCTTGATCTTCTAGTCAAATTTTTTTTTTACAAATAATGATAAATTAATTATCTGAATGTTAGACTTAGGTTAGCCGATTTGTTCGTGAGAATTCTGTCCCAAGGGAAGCTATCATTTTTTTCGGGGTCAAAAGTATTTGTATGTTATTCCAGATTATGCTCTATGTTAGTAAAGTAAATACAGCATTAGTATAAAATAATAAAATCATGCGTATTAAGTTTGTATAACTTTCGCATTTATAATATTGGTAAGAGTTCTTATCGAATTTTTTTTTTTAATATTTAGAAAGTAAACTTATGATAGTTCCCAACCGCATATCTATACCATTCCGATCTATCTCAAACATTATCGAAATGATGACGGCTGTTGTTTGTATATCGATTAATTAATAAATCGAGCTCCGAATCGAGACATCGAGATGTTCCGTTGGTACACGCCGCCTCTCTAATTGAGTCATGCCGCCACAAAAGATATCGATAAACACTACATTTTAACTACATTCAATAGAACATACAAAGCAATTTATGTCTTATTCGGTTCTCAAAAAGGCTACATGCACATTTCACCGTCGCTTTTTTAACTGTGTTTAGAAAAAAGATAACGCCGAACACTAAATGCCGCGCATTTTACCTGTCATATTATTAAAAAATAAATACCCTCGCCTCAACGAATGGGAATCGATACGTTTTTGATTAATGGGGGCTAAACTCGATTATCTTGTTGGCGATATAGAATTGTGATTGATAGATTTTTTGCAGTTGTTACACTAGGCCCGCATAACCGCTAATAGACGCATACAATGTGTCGAACTTTTTTAACATTTTAGCTCTACCCGTTCACCTGTTCATGTTTCTCACAGAATCCGCGATTTAGATTTTGCGATTCGGCGTTTTTTGATATGTGACCTGAGTAACGCGATATGCATCTCTGCTTGAATGCGATAGACAAAAGAGCCAGAGTATTGTTGTCTGACGCGCATTACCCGATAAAATGTTATTTCAAATAATATATCTCGTACTAAGTTTTTTTTTTTTAGAGAGTGCTGTAAAAAAGTAAGTTTACTTCGACTTTAAAATTGGCAACATCGCTCTCAGATATCACCTATTCGATTACCTACATATTATGTACTGGCAACAACACATAAATTTATAGTAGACTAGGCAAATTTTTTCACAATTATTTTCGGCGACAGAATAGCCATTAAAAGTGTAGGGCGGCACCAACGGCCTCGTAATTAACAGGAACTAGGCACTTCGAAGGTGCTTCAGTCTTAATTTCAAGAGGCTAGCTATGGGACTTACCCAAACCTCAGTGGTCATAGCAGGACCTAAGAGACGGTAGCTCCTATAGTCTTTAGTGACTACCATACGTAAAACCCATTTCACTTATGTCCAATTGCAGGCGCAGAAATACAGTCCCCCGGCCCAACCCGGACCCAAGTAGGCCCATCCCTTTTCTTATCTTCTGATTAGAAACCTTTAGGTTTTGGGCTAAAATGTTGCCGACTCTATTGACATAAAATAACTTGAAAATTATCCATCGGCGAAGCGACAGTTGAAGAAGTACTGGTTAAATGCATGTTACATTTGACCCTACTATCGTATCTATCTGTTAACAATAAGACAATGATAAATATTGTTGTAGTCACAAAGACAGCAAACAATAATCTAACCCCACCATGATTCCAGGCATATGTCCCTTGGACGAAGCCAATTGAACCTAGGGATCTATTTATTTGTACCCTTATAACAAGAGGGTATTAGAGAAGGACGAACCAAACGAAGCGCCTCGCTTTTGCGCGTTTTGTGGGGTTTGTCCTGTAGTGCGGGACAATCCCTCTGTGGTGGTGTTGTCTCTTACGAGACTGACTAGCTGCCGAGGTGCCCATATACATGATTTGTAGTTCCGGGGCACCCGACGAAAGGCGGCACTGATGGCACTTGCGGTGGTTTTAGTGGGTTTTCGGCTCTATAATGTGCCGCGAGCTCCACACACAACTGGACTGAAGTCCTGTTGCTGGTGAGCGTAAATGCATGTCCCCGCGTCAAAACAAAAAAGAACGATGATTTAAATATCTATAGATTAATGGCTCTCAATATTTCTTAACACAGAGAACACAGAGTTTTTACTGAGGTACCGCTACGCTGCATATTTTATCTAGTAAGCAACCGAAATGGACTGGCGCACCCGGGGAGGTACCTCTCTCTCACTTCATATCGACGTGAAGTGACGGCAATGTGAATAGTTGGCGCGTTTTGTATGATTCGTGAGAGGTGGTAGCACGGTCAATAATAAGATTGCCCCAGGAGGGTACTGGCATCTGTGGTGTCGGAGAATCGCTCCCTGGACCTCCGGCATCAAACTTTGAACTTGACTCTGGAGGCCTAGGCTGCCTCTCGTATTCTAGGGGGTGGCAATGCTGTGCTCTATGATACTCTGACTAAGGACAATCGGATCAGAAAACCGAAGTCGCCACTCACATCGATGTAATATCTTCTGTAATATCAGGTGATTACAATCTAATTTGAACCACCACTTAGAAATGGCAAAGCCGGCGCCGTTCTTTCGAACCGAAACGCAGATTTCTTCTCCGACTGATACTTCCTACCTTACCTACCCGGGAATAAATTGGAACACTCCTTTATACCTTGGGCTGGAGTGTGCGTCTATGTCAGAGAGAGTATCTGCTTTCGCCGCCTTAGCTATCTTGAAGATAGATTGAATATTGAAGATCTCTCCATCCTCTGGCTTCGCGTAGACAGCGACGATCACCCTCGCGTCTATGCGCGCCTATATAGATCCCACGGAGCAAATGACGTAACTGACCGACTCATCGAACACACCGAAAACATGCCATATGTTATAACATAACTGGTCTCCTCGCAAACACGGATACCAGATGTAGAAAATCATACACCTACCTTATTGGACCTTCTGTGGACCACTCATCCCGACAGCTATCTGGTTGCCGTAAACAGCAACTGCCTGATACGGAGTACTGTGCCCGTTAGACACAAATTGAGGCCTCACACTGAAAGCTGCCATCGTGTCGGGCACTATATGTCTGCAGATTTTAACGGGATGCGTCTTTGCATCCTCAACACACAATCGTGGTGCCATTGCTGACTCCGTCGCTGGTGTGGTGCTTCGGGGCGATTCAATCGGCGGCAAATCCGAATCTTTGTTTGGTCGCACCTGTTGGTCTGTACTACGCCCTAAGTAGAAGTTCGGGTATCGGCAGTAGCGGCAACTATTCGGAATATAAATACTAGCGCATTAAAAAGGAGCATAATTTTGCTTCCAGGTCCCTCAAAAATAATATCGCCAAAGAAAAATAGACAGAATTGACGAGTGGCTCATTGGCTCATGATGCTAAGCCGGACATAAAGATCCGACAGAGCTCGGTGCGGAAAGCACTTCTCTCATTGGACATCCATAAGTCGAGTGGGCCTGACGAAATGGCACCAATCGTATTGCAAGGATGTGTTCCTGAGTCGACACCAGCCTTAACGCGCCTTTTCCAGTACTCATATTCTGTTGGCATCGTCCCAAGGAATTATAAAACCGCTCTGGTGTACCCGATCTCAAAAAAGGCAACAGCTCGGACCCGTCAAACTACCGTCCTATAGCCATCGTGGGAAGAAGTTAACCATCACCAGAACAAACTTGTGTCTGAAGTCGAGTCTGTGTCATCAAAAGTCTCGGAATGACTAAACCTAGTCCGATTGACCCCAGGAAACACAAGTTTGCGCGTTTGCCGCTAAAAATTACCCTTCGTCATTTCGCCTCAGTTTCAAAACACTTCCCCGATAGAATACTTGGTGGCGAAATCTCGAGTAAGATTGAGTCCCGTGGTCAGTTGGAAGTAGAGGCTAAATTAGCCTCCCAGAAGCTAGGCGTGCTCAGTAAGGCGAAGCAGTACCTCACACCAACCCATCGGCTGCAACTTTAATAAGCGCTGATCTGACCGCACTTCGAGTACTGCTCTCACCTTTGGGCTGGAACCCCGCAATATCAGCTCATTCCACTTGACCATATTCAACGTAGAGCTGCTCTAATCGTCGATGTCACTTCACTGTGCACATTCTACCACATTTATCACGGGAAGTGTTCTGATGAATTGTTTGGGCCAATTCCTGCTGCGTTTCGGCTGAATTTCACTACAGGACTTGCATCAAAATTCAAATTTTCACCGGCACCATCTCGGTGTCCCGAAGGCCTCTACCATGCCTTTAGGAGGATTTTTTTTTACTACTTTTTCATGGAATCAGCTACCCTCTTCGTTATTCCCGGACCGATACCCCTAAGTCGTACCGATACGACTTGGGGATCTTCAAGAAAAGAGCCCATTTATCTCTAAAAGGCCGGCAACGCATTGGCGAGTCTTCTGGTGTTGCGGATGCCCACGGGCGTTGGTGATCACTTACTTCCAAGTGGTCCAACTACTCGCTTGCCTCTTATGCTGTAAAAGAAAGAATATTAAATTAAAAGATACAAAGTAATATATTTGAAATATAAACTCGCTGGCCTTAAAAATCCTTAAGACTAATATATAATATCTAAATGACTAAGGTGTTCTCAGCAGCGTGTTTGGTTCACCGACGAATTTAACACCATTAAGCGTTTAGTTTTGTTAAATTAATAAACAATTATGCGTGTAAGCTAATACAGACCTTTTGATAACGCACAAAGGTGGCTTTGTTCGTGTTCTCGCGTTGAATTTCGCAGCCGAGCCGCGAATTAAGACGTGAGGTGTTAAGTGCGTAACTCTACTCTGATGAGTTCGACCTTACGCAGGTCAAGAGGATGTGCTTTCTTTTTTCTCGGAACTACACAATGATAAATATTAATATATTAATAACCCACACATTAAAACTTACTGCAGATAGCAGTATTCGTTTTTTTTTTCGAACTTCAAAAAGCGGTTCGACTTCCATCTCTCTAGTAGATGCATCTCGACTTGAGAATGTATATAATAGCTAATTTAACTGTTACTATCATGGCCAGAGAGACCACGGGGTCCCTCATCCCCCAAATCTGACCTGCAGTGCACCTCACCCGCGGTAGCCAAAATGGCCTCGGTGCTGACATTAATGAATGGCTCATGGAGAGGATTATGACTGGAGTTGACATTCCTAAGTTTGTGAAGGTAATTTTAGAGAAATAATGTCGATATTTATTTTTCAAAATTCTGTTCTTGTGTGTTGAGAAAACAAAGTGACAAAATTTACGAATTTTCGACGTAGGTATGAGAAAAATAGTATGAGGATAGGAGGAAAATGCTACGCCTGTTGCCACGTGTTTGACAAACACGCGGGGTAAGGTGTAGTGCTTTTTGCCTTGTGTCATCATGTACCGTAAATATCTAGACAGACTAACAAAAACTAAACCAGTCGAATAAAACAGTTTAACAGACTAATTCTATTATGATATAGTAAAATTAAACATACATATTATTCAACAACAATAACACCGCGTCTTCTCGCCACAAGGGGTAATAACCCCTTGTGGAGTTAGCTACAATGATATTATATCGGAGAGAGATATCATTCAAGAATATATATGCGTAGAGAACTAAAGAAAGAATGAATGAATTGACCTTGAACCTCGTTCAATAATGTGGATTGCGTTTTCTTAAACAAAATCATTAGCTCGTGGAACGATATACAGATTAATATATTTATCAAAGCCTGCCGATGTTGGTGCAGGTTCGATTTGTTGTTTTGGACGGATCGGATTATGGAGATCTTAACTAAAACAGTTTTCATGTCCGAGCGGTGTGCCTCTTGCGCTTGACTTGCGCCAGACGATAACTTAACTTTCATCGTTTTAACATATTAAGTGTACGTTAGTCACATGTGTGCGTGCGTGTATTTATAGGATCGCAAAACGTCCGCTGTTCACTGTAGTATGTGCATTAATTTTGTACTATATATTATACTCAGAATTTTATATTTATGGGTACATAGTACACTTGCTTTTACTCGCGTCTGCGTTCGCGTATACCATAGGCAAAACCATGTGCTAACGTTGGTATTTCTGCAGCCGAGACGTATCTGTCCAAAGAGACCTTCATTCCTAGTTTCTGATAATTCCTTCCGTAAATTTACACGAATACAGAGCCAGTAAAGGTGCTTAAATGCTTTTCCCCGCGTCAACAAAACAAAAAAAGTGGGAGCTCTCCATGGAGTTGGACGAAAATCTAGTTATGTGAATATTTATAGGTGTAAAGCTACAGCTACACTGTCACGTTTCGTGTAATTTGTGAGTAGCCGGCTCGCGGCGGCTCGTCCCGAATGGGAGAGTAGGAGAAAAGGAGGGTATCGCATGTGCATGACAATAAATTAGATGTCTGCATTGGTAAAAGCCAAAAAGCTCCGATTGCAAGTTTGCCCCACTATATTGTAAAAAAGCGTTGATAGTTCCCAAAAAAGCTTCTTCATATCATAGGAGTTATCAGTAGGAGCTTTTTGGGAATTATCCTAATGCTTTAGAAAAGACAAAAGGAGTGATTATACTTTATTGTAATATTTAATATTTCGCTTCACTGCAATCATACAAAACAAAAAGAAATTGCCAATCCTCTATAATAATCGCCCCCAACTCTTTACCTGGTTACCACTTTAACGATAACCAAACACAATAACTGGCGATTATCTTTCGCTAATCATTCACTTTTAAAATTTCAACCTACCTTCATACACTCAAAACTCATAATCGATTAAACCTTTTAAATCGCATGGCCAACGAAATGTTTCTAATAATTAGTTATCATCCATCATCTTGGTTTGGCCACATTAATAAAGATATTAAATGCCTTCTCAATTTCATTGATAATCTAAAATCAATCTTAATTTTTCATCGTTAGAGTATTCATTTGTATGCATTATTTGTAAAAAAGCGGTAAGATCAAAGGTACGCGGCGTTTTGGTCGTTACAGGCAAACCCAATTGTGTGACAGACTTAAGGCTAGCACCGGATAAATGGAAGAAAAAGACATCAAAATGTTTAGGCAGATTTCAAAGATGCAACACGATACGCAAGTGATACTAACGCGAGCAGACGAGTGTTAAGCGCACGGGGAGTAAAGCCTTTAAGAGCTTTAGCTTAATCACTTTAAAATTGGAATAAATAAGTAGGTTAGAATTGCACGTCCCTAATTATCGCCCAGGGGAATCAAACCCCCCCCCCCTCGTTACCGTGTCTGGGTGAAAACGAGTTAGGGATCTTTGGGACAAGTGCGAGTCCTCTAGTGGTACGGATGTCTGTGGCAGTTGGAGATCATGTGACGTGACTACTCGTTTCCACCTTGTGCTATATAAATAAAATACTCCTAAAGGAAATAGAAGGAGTTCGGTCATCTTGAACTCATGGAAAAAAAAAGTGACTGGCGATAAAGCATTAGATTTGATGATGGCGATCAAATCAAAATACAGAAAGTACGGCAATATTTTTAGTTCGATAAAGGTAATATAATAATTGTTTGTTTATTGTGTGTGTGCTGCTGGCGGAGCTTGTGCCGCTAACGACTCTATCGATGACATACGAGATTGATTGAACCCGTTTAGATATTTGTTGATGTGCTGATGTGTGCCAGGGATCACAAACATATTTCTACACGTTTAATTTCTTCAATTTCCTACTTATGGTACATTCCGTAATATTAACTTGATATTAACTAATTAATTTTCTTTATGCATCATTTTCGATAAAACATTACTTATATAATAATCGGACTTAGCCTCAATGATAACAATAATAAATCGATCATTTAACTAAATATCAAAAATATATACATATTGCATTTCAATTAAATCAATCAAATTAATAATATTAAAATATTGTGGGTTTTTCTTACCTCATGACCGACTGGACTAACCAGCAATCTCTGCCTATTCTTTATGTGTATTGTGTGTGTTCGTGTAATATGTGTAGTGTTTTATATTAAATTATGATGGGGGTCATGAACATTATCATCTGCCACGTATTTAACGTAAGCACCTTTTACAAAACTTTAACCCGACCGATCCCAATGAGTTAAAGATAGAGCTTAGTACAGTTTCTACTTGTCCACATTTCATTTTAATGATAAAATAATCGAGCCCAACTTTCAGTTGGTGTCTATGATAATCTGTGCATTTATTTGTTTTACGGGAGGCATTTAGATTACAAAAATTGACACAGCAGTATATAGATGTAACTTGATATTCCTTATTGTGCGTACTAAAATCTACATAAAATATTATAATATTTTTTATTTAACTTAGGTATATAGTAAGTATTAAGGTTCTGAAACAGTAGAATATCGAATACTATTTTGTATTAAGTTTTACGCAGTACATTAAACACCGCGATAAAATTTTACCTACATTAGCTGCCTATTCGCAAAAAAAATAAGAGGGAACATTGCGACAAACAACGTGTGACCTCAAAATCTAAAGCCT
>JAFELO010000507.1:113095-133672 GCA_017140195.1 Eumaeus atala
GATAAATTATACAGAGCATATTTAAATAAAAACAGAGGCAAATATTATATGCAACCCAACTGTTTCGCGAAGGTAAAAAACTCTGAAAACGTTCGAAATATATTTTTGTCGGGAAGAAGAAGCTTAAAATATACAGAGACACAGACTTTCCAAATTAGTATAGAGTAAAAGAAATATTTCAAAATCTTCTCTTTAGGGATACAAGTTAATACATAGCCCCTAAGAATATATAATTAAAAAAAACCAGTTCAATTATTTTCTACTTTTTAGTCCCATTTTGAAAGCTTTTGAAATGTGTTCCTTTTTATTTCAGACTAATTATTTGGATGTGTCAATGATGGACTGTGCGGCCCTCCTTCTCCAGCCATGTCAGGCATCTGCACAGTAGTTAACACCTCACAGTTACTGACGCAACCTTCTCCTCCTACGGCCAGCCTCCTTACTATGTTATAACTGTTGTCGTTAATATTTTTATAGGCTGATTAAGGTTGTTGTTGTTATTATTATTACACAAAACAATTTTGTTGAAAATTAATGTCGCATTGTGTACACGAACAATAACGGATTTGGGCATATTACCGCCTGTTACTTGATTAATTATAATTACGGTTACAACAATAACCATTGTCTTCTAAGAGTTATTTAATTATTATTAAAAGTATGCACTTGTTGTGACACGCCACTTTACTTGCATAAACGTACCTACTTATCTGTATTGACTTCTCTTTGCTTTGACGATGAATTTGTATTGGATTTCTCTTTGCTTCCACAGCATAAGATCTGGTCCGAGAAGAACCTACACTGAAAAGAATATTCACTCATAGTCTGAGAAAAGAAATTTTTTCACAAAAAAGATAGCGTTACATTTCTTGCGTTCTTTTTCTCTTAAAACTAGTGTGATGCGAAGGCACTTTCAGATCATTCCCGACCAAAGCAAACAGCAAGTAAACCCTCTAGTGATACTGTGTTTACGGGCGGCAGTAATTATTTATCACCAGATGAATGTGCGCGTCCGCCAAATAAAACCACATATGAATAAGAATCTAAATAACTCTCCAATTCAAACAGCGGTGATGCGCATAAAAAACAAGGAATAACATATAAATAACAATCTTGAAAGACTTCGATTGCACTGCGCTGCCGACGCGTGCCGACGCTCAACGACCAGGGCTTCGCAACAAGTGCTCTTCAATTTTCCATAAAACTGTTAAGTAATTTGCCATCATAATTGCTTTCTCATATAATTACTTAGTATTAGAATATAAGTTATAATTCACTTTCTCCAGCCTGATACTGAACAGCGTATGAAACGGCATTTATACTTTACTGCTATATATATTTTAATGCTATGACTAATCATAATAAGTAAAATATACGGTGCCGCAAAATTGTGTACATATTTAGGCACTTTTTAATGAGATAGGGGGCAAAGGAGCAGTTAGGTATTGACTACCGCCGTCCATAGACATTAGCAAGACTAGTCGTCTTGCAGACGCGCTGCTGGTCTTTAAGAAGTAGGTATGTTCTTTTCTTAAAGCCCTCTAAGTCGTATCGGATCGGAAATAATGTGGATTTACGGACACCGAGGTGATGGGCGTGGTACTTAGAGTTCTGTCGCGATGTCCGAAGGTGGAATTCTGCTGACGTTTGCACCGAATCACGTGTACGCTCTTAATTTAAATCCAATCCAATATTCACACATTGTAACACAGTATAACGTCAGAAAAAAAATGAACCTAATGGTGAAAATGTTTCTAACCCCGTCGGTATCCGCGAGCCAATTACACCCAGATTATCCAATCAAGGATGCTTTCTCCGCAGCTGTTGACCTCTGCCCTCGCTCCTGACCAGTCGCCATATAAACGAGCTTACACGCATGTGTAACTGTGATTCATTACCAGCGGTTTACGTTTATAGCTCGCAATTATAAAATGCTCAACCTAAATACCCATTGTATTGCTATTAAGTCTATTAGGAAATATACGCATTTTTTTTGGTACTTTTATTTACGTCAGCCGACATTATATACAAAATATATGAAAAAAGAATATGAAACTATTCTCTACCCTTCGTTTTTGTTGGAGGTTAATACATAATACATTGGAATGAGTAGAATTCAAAGTTCAATATCAATTAGAAAACATAACACAGAAAATTGGAGTTCTATCCTGAAACTGGTCTCTCTAACGAGGTTGAAATTAACAGTCTCTTCGGTAACCGAACAGAGAATGTCTTTCCGCGGCAACTTTGCTTGTTATAAGAATCATTTCTCTTACCACAGCCAGTAAGTAAAACATCAGGTTCATCTACTTCTAAGTGATATGGTTTTTCATTGGATAAGAGACAATTCTTATGATATTTAGAATGTCTGTGATGGCTATATGGGATTTCATTTTTGACGTTAACAGAAATTTGGCTAGACTTCCTTAGTCTTTTTTCAGGTGACCCAGAGCGCGCGCGACGTCCTGCCTTTGCATAATGTATAGGTTTGTTACTTTTTTCATCACATTGTAAGTCTTTGCCATTGCAATACCGGTCGTTCCTTCTATTACAAGGACTTGTGATTTCAGTATATGGCGTTTGTTTTAATGTACATTTAAGGGACCTATCACAACCTGTGCATGGTTTATCGAGGTTTTCTTTACCACAGCGTAGAAACAACTTCTCATAACTATTTTGCTGATGTTTTTTAGTATTTTCATCGAGCGGTTGCTGTAAACCTAAGTACTTATGTCTTTGATATTTTGTTTTCTGATTTTCTCTCCATTCTCGTTCAAGATTAAAGGGACAACACAATCCACAACATTCATCTTGTAGATTGAGCGTCATTGTACCATTGTCACAAAATCTCATAACATTATCTTTAAAACAAAATTCTTTTTTTCTATGACCTTTAGTTTGTACTTTTGTATTTGTATTGCATTCACAATATTCACATTTTTTATATTTATTATCTATATATTCGATCTCTTCTACGTTGTTTTTTAAATTTTTCGATTTTGTTATTCTTGAAGATCTCCATTTCCATTTGTTTTTCCAAAATGAAGAATATACTGGCATAACTCTGTGTATATTTGCAAATGGTTCAGATACTCGATCAGTAATATCATTGTAGGTTTCAATTTCTTCTATATGCGATTCAATATCCGAGGCTTCATCTTCCAATGCATTCACTGAATCTAATAGAAGTTGTCTTGCTTTATAGCTGTTAATAGCCATAAGTTCAGAATCGTTTATACTAAACAGTAGTGGTTTAGGCACATTTTCCTTCTTTACGTGCATTTGCGCCATTTTAGGCGTTTATGACTTAAAACCCTACGTGCTACCTACTTTTTCATGCATATAACAAATATCGAATTCTTTGTTTAACCTCATGTGATATTTTTATGCTCAATATTAGACACTTAATGATTTAATGGACGATCCAGTAAATACGGATTTAATGCACAGAAGAAAGCAATATAGATTGAAAGGTGACACATTAATCTAATTATTTTTAAATCAAATGTCACAAATCATAAAGACCAAGAAATTCACAGTGCTAAAATCTTAATCCTTTTAAAAATATATATGAATTTAAAGATTAAACGCTAATCATGTATAACATTATAAACATATAATAATATTTGCCTACACTTAATAAATATAATCAATCACGGGTATATTTTTACGATGTTATATGGCTCAATATTTTGGGGCCTGGGGTTACTCCATTAACCTAGGTAAAACTTCTCGTAATAAAAATCATTATTTGTTGTTAGAAATCGAAAGTGTGAAAACGGGGTAACAACAGCAAGGACGACTAATTCAAAAAAGTGGCGAGGGACCCACAATTACGAAATGCCAGGTGTTGGTAGATAGGTTAGGTATAGGATAGGTTGATATTTTCATTATAATTATTAAAAAATAACAAATAAGAAGACACAACATGTATTTTTTACTTTTAAGTGGCCTTGTTATAAAATTATGGAAGGGTCATAAAACAGCTGAAGCGACGGAAACACGTAGTTGATCGCGAACCACTTCATCTCATAACCTCGTGCCAACAGGGGATTGACTAACTCATTCTTACAAACTTAAATATTACCCATCACCAATAACATCCTCGCTTAAAGCACACAGGAATAATGTTTTGATAACAGCAAATATATGTTTGCAGTTGTGATATATTGTCCACAATAGGTTGAGCCGTTATTACTCTCTGTCAACGTTGAAACAATGGTCAAGGGGAGCTCATGTTTAATTTGGGATATGACGAGCGCTCGTCAAGACGGCAGATGCTTACAATTGTCCGAGTCAAAGATCAGAGGAAGTGGGAGCAGGCAGCTGGACGGCGCGTGCGCTCCTACCGATGATTACGACGCTGCCACTCTAATTGTTCGTCATCCCAAGACGTCAATTAGCCTCACGTTGAATAATCAAACATTGAATGAACTTGAAATGTGTTAGGTGATTTGGTTTTGGTAAATAGACTTGTCTGAAGATCGTCGATGCACTTCAAATTCTACTTCCACTAGGCAATAAAACTAAATTATTTATATTATGGTTAATACAGTTCTGTATTGTAACGTAAAAACTTTATTAAACAATTCAGTAAAGATTCTACGTACGTACGTTAGGTTTTGGGCATTAGAGACTACTAAATGGGGATGAGCAAACTCTCTAATATAATTGCAATGCAGATTTCGTTTTGGGCGAATGTTCATAAGCAGTTTGAAGCATCCTAATTAGCATATACTTCTATCACAATTATAAGGAACATGGCGATAACATGATTGCATGCATACACTTCCTCCGAATTATGGGAACTATTTCAAGTGACATCAACGTTTGACTGTGACTTATATACAATTGTGTGGAATTATCTAATTTAATTAATTTAAGCACTATTGAACACATATCAATGTGTATATCTAGTATTTTACACCTTGGTCATCGCAGGTTTCTTTAGCCATCTAGTCACGTAATAAATAACGAACATAGTTGGAGCCTCGTAAAGTAGTAAAGTGAGGCGCGGTAGGCCGTAATTAAAATTATACAGGATGGATCATATCTGTCTCGTTAACATTTTATCGGCCATAAAATTAGGGAATACTGTCTCTCCTACTGATGTTTTGTTTTATGTCAACTGCTTATAGAGAGCAGTCAGAAGGTGTTTATCGTACATACTTTTGGTACCCCCAACGAATAGTTTGCTCTTGGTCAAAGAAGGAAAGAAAGGGAACTCCGTTTTATTACTTATGTGGCTTGATACTGTTGGTATATTGTGTGGGTGAGTACGGGTGTTATTACCATTTCCAACTACATGTATGCCTAACATAAGGTAACATTTGATACGACATAATAATTAAAGTATTATAAGACACTGTCATTGTACTGCGTATTTATCCTACGTTATTTCACAAGATTTGTAGTCAGCTTTTTTTCGGATATCATAACCGTTTACATAGATTTTTGTCCGGCTACCGCGAGCCTGCTCGACTATGTATTATTTATGTACATATGTAAAAATATATGTTATAAAGTAAAAATATGATTGATTTCCTTAAAATTTACTGAAGGGATTTTCCATGCTATTTTCGCCATTGAATAGAACAATTACCGAGGAAGACTAGAGAATAATTTCTTGAGGTAGCAAGAAGTCCAGCTGGAGCAGATCCAAGCGGGGGCGGATGTCTAGTATTGATATAAAATTTATGTAATTATTTAAAAAATATATCATTTGGTATATGTTTATCATGATCCAAAATTATCACTAGAATCGCACGTTGATGCAATAGTTAATAAGGAGTCTTGAAGCATTGGTGTTTATAATGAGACTGTCTGAATATTTCACAAAACGTAAAACATTAAAAAATCTATATTGCACTTATATCAGAACCTAGAAAAATATGTTGACTGGATAGAAAATATTCAGAGAAGGTTCATAAACTATCTCTGTTTGCATCAAAGAATACCATATCTGTCAGAAAATTAACTAGAACTCTGTAAGAAGTACCACTTGCTGCCACTTATAAGTAGGCGAGACATCTCGAATAGTGTCTTCTTGATGAAAATCCCTAATGATTAAATCTATTGCCCTAAACTGTTATCCAAATTCTCCTTTACAGACGAGATTTAATCCATCAATAGGTGTACCAGTTGCCTGGACGAACTACAGGCGAAATTCCTATATCGTGCGTGCAAGCAGGAACTACAATAAATTATATAGACTGCACGATGTAGTCCCGAGTATCTTTAACATGAACTTAGTTAGAACGTGCTTAAGCCTTCGCTTTGCTTTTTTTAAATAAGTATTCATACGCTCATATATTTTTTATAATAGTGGCCAATATTTTGTTGTGTTAACCTGTCTACTGCATGTGTAGACGTTCATTATTTGTACTTCTAAGTGATTTCTAGACGCGAAGGCTTGTAAATGGCTGTAAGATTGCCATAATATTCTTTATTTAATTTGTGTAGCTGTAAGTCTTCCATGCTACCTAAGTAAATAAATAATCACGACACAATTACCAATTTTCAGGTTTTCTAAGCAATGTATAATTTTTTACCAACAACAACACCACACGTGAATTACGTTTGGTGTTGTTGTGTTCCAGTGTTTTTTAGCCTCAAAATTTTAGATACCATGTTTTTTAAAAATTTCTAAGTAAAGTGGCGAGAAACATAAAATATTTTATTGCGTTCGGAGACACAGTTAAAGGCTAACAAAGCGATCTTGTGTAAATAAAAATATTATGAAACAGTGGGAACACGGCTCCATAAACTTATGCTTTCCCATTAAAAACTTTATGGCCATAATCAATAAGCTGGTGTCGCCGACTTTATATGCGACTTTAATTTTTGACAGTTATTGCCTGTCGCCCATCGCTGTAAGAACACGCGATTCACTTACAACTATTTGGAATAAAATAGGAATACATATATTCAATGCTCCACAATACAGATAAAATCTTCGACTTCATCCTAGACTTATCCCGATTGTATAATTGATGTTATCACACCTAACCTAAGGGACTTCACGAGGGCGCCAGTTTTTACACAGAACGTCTAACACTTAACCTATATAACCCAGAACAGAAATATCTAAGATCATATTCCAATCTACGAATCCGAGTTCCCTCACGACGTTTCCCTTGAACGTAAGAACAATCAGAAAAAGTGCTTAAGTAGCAAAAGCTCATTAGTGCATGGCGGGGCTCGAACGTGGACCACCCGAGTGGAGGTCCGAAGCGTTAAGCACTAGACCACCGAGGCTCTAAAAACAGAGAATAAAAAACACAAAATAAAAATAACAAGGAATACTACCTAACTAACTGTGCACCGTGGTTTCACGCGTGGCGTGGAAACGCATTTACGCGCCCGGCCCTGGGTGGGGTCCGGTGGTGTGTGGTGCTCGCGTCACATTACTGTGACTAATACCTACAAACACCACCGCGAGTGACGTCAGTACCGCCATTGGTGAGGTGTGCCGGAACTACAAAACATCAGGGCACCTCGACGGCCAGTAAGTTCCTTAAGGGTCCCGAGCCTCCTCCACAGCAGGGGTGAGGTTCCCATCCTCACCCCTTGCCTCGTACGCAAAAGCGCACCTACTCCTCCTTCTCCTCAGTCCCCTTTTCTGATAAGAATAGGTTACAAGGAACAGCCCCATGGTTCAATTGACTTCGCCTGGGTTCGCATCAAGCAACAAAATTCCAGCATCATGACAAAGTTTTAACCATGGTGGCGACCGTGGTTTCACTCGCGTCTAAGTCTTAAAGATACTAAGGGAATCGTTTTTTTTTTTGCGGTAAAGAGTATTCCTTGGACTACGTTTTTTGAATTGTATAAGGGAACAAACGAACAGCATTTTGGTGACTACCGACAACCATTGTAATGCCATTGGGCCACAAGCCACTCACATACAGCACGATACGAAGCTGTCACTTTACAAAGTTAACATGTGAGCAAGAGGTACCTCCCCGGTTGTAGTGGCCCGATTCGGCTACAATTCAGCATGGTACTGCCTCTTTCTTTTATAAAACCTTTATGAAAATAAGTACTGAATGTCATAATGTGTTTGACAATGTCATAATTTGTTTTTTACACTAAACACATATTTTACAATTTTACATTTTAATTTGCCTATTTCAGAATGAAAATTCAGGATAGAAATTAAATAAGAAGATGGAGGATCTTGATATCTGTTGAAGCCTAGAAACCTAAGGAAACTCCTTAATTCAAATAGAACTAAGGACTTAAAAAAAATCATTCTCTTTTTGACCCCTACGTTTGAGTATATCATAAAATTCAATTTGAGCATACGTCACCAAAGCATTCGCCTGCTTAATTAAAAAGCGTAGCGCTTCCTTACTAAAGCGGGTGCCTGATAGTTAGTTGTTACACCATCCCACGGGCGCTGGTGGATAGATGGGACTCGGCTGTGCCAACCCGCTGGATACAATTATATGCAGTTACTTGACTGCATATAATTGTATAAGTAGACTAGCACCGCGGTTTCAGCAAATAATTAAAAATAATTGTAATTGTTTAATTATATCTTATTATATTTATAATTGCTAATTGTAACTAACACTAGTATTAAGCTCTTAAGGTTAATAACCATATATGGATAATATAGTTATCCGAAATAAATTGATTTTATTTCTTTATTATTTAAAACTTTGCAGGCATTGTAGATTTCAGATTTTAGCTTAACCCTTTAACTTTTTTATGTAAATATCCGATCTAAATAAGACAAACACGAAATGTTAAATGAGGCTTATATATAAAATACATTAGGAAATACCGCACTTGGTCAGGTTTAGCCCTTCTATGCTTAGCGTGGAGACACTCACGGACAAACAGATGTCATAGTTCTGCATTTTATTGCCTTAATTAGACCCCACTTAAACAGTTTCACTCATTTAACTGCAGTGTACTGACAGCACCAGTTACTATTTTATTATTAGCATAGATAGATTATATCTATATATATATATATATATATTTGTATATAAAATAAATATATATACAGTATTAAAAAATATTATTTATAAAACTCTTAACATATTTTAAATATAAAAACAGGTCTTGTTATAATTTATATTTATATTAAAAATTTTATATTCTTTATTTGAATATTTATATCCACTAATATGGGATGTATTAAAAAGATTTTCGAGTCTTAATGATCAATTAAGGAATTCGGGTGATTGATGTGAGTTGGTAGTTTATACACATTTGGGATAAATTTTTAAAAACTTCTATCCGAATTGATCTAGATCATAATATGGATTAATTCCAAACACTAATCCAACTTTTTCGATAAATACCAACCCAAGTAAAAAATGGATATTTCGTTCCAGAAAAATTTTTCGTTATTCCCTGTTCCCAAGATGTCGATCTAAATGTCTAAAGTTGTGGGGATGGCCTCCAGGTTGAACCAATTTCTGTTGATTATTAGATCTAAATGATTTAATTTTTTTACCTGACTGCGCAACGCTGAGGAGGTTATGTGTTCAGCTGTCTATGTATGTATGTATCTTTGTAACTCTAGGGCACATTATTTGAAGAAACGCGTAGATCGACAGTCGAGACTCATTTAAATTTTCAATATAAATAATGGGGCCTGACTGTGGAACTGTACTGTAAATATAAAAAATAACACTAGATAATTGCTTCTATTTAGTCATATTTTTTAATTTTTAGTTATGTAATAATAGCTGTAGCCCGCGACTTCGTCCACGTGGACTTCAGAGATAACCACGTGTAAAAGTTGGTGTTTTATAGCTCACGTGTTATTCTGTTACATTTCCTTACATTGCCAAGTTTCATCAAAATACGTTCGGAGACGGACAACTTCTCCTTCCTCAACGGAGTTCCCGGTTCATCTCAGACCTCTCAACATTTTGTGAGGGTTAAAGTGTTGTACAAGCGATTCTTAACACTTCACAAACTATATCAGTGATGTCAGTGTTACTAACTCTGACTTTCAAGAACTTCAATGTTATCAAATAATTGTTTCAATCGACTAGTCACTTGTCCGCGGCGAGTAGCAGGTCATCAGAGTGACAACTTCAAGTGTTTGCGCGGAAACAAGTGCACTCTCTATTCCCTCTTTTTTCTATTTCTATTTCATTCTCTTATTACGATGGGACAGCAATTCTCTTATTACGATCCAACACAACCGGAGAGAAATCTGATGTAGGACCGATGGATAAAAGTTCTCTCCGATGCGCGGGAATGTACACCGCCAACTTCCTGTCACTCTTGTCTCCCGACCGTTACTAGAAATTGAAAGATCTGCAGTAACCATGTTTGTGTGTTGAACATGTCCACTACTCTATCACTAGCCAGCCAATTAATAAGCACTGAGCACCACGCGCAGTATAACTGAGAAAAAAAGTCTCTAAAGTCCGGTGCACAGGTTTGCTATAATAAAATGTCACAAATTCTATACTCTTGAAAACGTATATATTTTCTACAACAATGAGTCGGAATTTATTTTATTACTTCTTCAAATATCGGACAAATTATATAGTAATATTGTACAGTAATATATTTGAAGTTTATAAAACAGCACACAAAAAGAAATATATTCCCTATTTTGTACATTAGAAACAAAACTGTGCAACTTATGAAGAAACGTTCCTATTTTTAACCCTCTTGTGCAGTCGGGGTAAGTCTGACCTTATCACAATCTTACACATGGACAATAGCAACGTACAATTATTTTATAATGTACCAAATAGATAGATTATTGTAAAACGAACTATATTATGACAGTACGAAAGACTATATTGTCTGTTGGCGATGCTCGTTATGGGATATCGGTACTATAATAGGCACCCCGTGGAGAGGCTCGCGAGCCTTTTGTATAGGTAATTTCATTCGTGCTCACCCCTCTACTGTTAGCATCGTAACAACACTGCAGCTCATTAGATACTTTGAGAGTAACAAACTGTTTTGTAAACGATATTCCTTAAATGTTAAATCACGTTCTTTGTTTGATACAATAATTTTCGATATATACCTGTATCTGATTCAATGATATCTTAAGTTTAAGCGAATATTACTAATTACTACAAAACTACTTTTATGGTTTTGTGTGATTTAGCTATATTTAAAAAGCCTGACTTTTCAGAAGCTACAGAAGACAGAAAGAAGCGTAAAGCATAATTGCTATAAAGCTTCTAAAACGCCGACCTTTTTTATTATTAAATAAATTGCGATAAATCTTTTAAAACAGTTTACTGTAATAGTATCTCATTATTTATAACTTTCATACTAATTGTGTCATTTTTAATTTATTTTATACTCGCGCCTATAAGTAAGACCTTAGATTATTACTGCTTACAGATCATCAGGGGTGTCTACCCCTGATGATCTGTTAGTAGCTGTGCTGTGTAGAATCTTCTGATAAAAATAACAGATAGTTTCATAGTCTGTCATTTGCTATTACGCATGTTAAGTATATGCATTATTTATAAATATTAGGCTATAAATTATGTATACATAAAGCTACATTAAATACTGGCTCTCTAAGCAATGCCGAGGAATTGTAAAAAATATAATCGAAAAAGGCCCCTAAGTTTTTTAACCATAATGTAATTAACAGATCAATTTAAATTATTTTGAAATACATACGAAGTGATACACCTTGATGCTATAGCAGGTGCATGTTATTGTGTTAAGATGTTATGATATTAATGTTCTATTTTGGCAAGCGTAAAGTTCAGTCACGGTTCGTGGGGTTAAGGCACGAGCTACAAGCGGGTACATAGAACGCTCTGTCACTTCTCTACCACCATTGATGATATTGGTTTTAAGTAATCGGGATATGCTGTATTGAAATATATTACCACAACCACAAATTAGGCACTGAGACACGTTTTGAGCAGATGGGGTTGAGAGAGGGAGAGCGAGAGAAGAGGGATTAATACAGAGGCTATGAATGAAGATGAAAAGTGAATTTATTTGGATACTAGCTTTGGCTACTAACATGAAATTTAATATACATTTTTTAGTTAAAAAGCACTCCGTAGTGGGTCGTATTGCGCAAAATCTCGTCTTAGTAAGCATCTACGTCCTAAACAGAAACACCTAATTTTTTTTATAAGTTACAATTCCGCTGTTCACTTGTAACATGATGGATGTATAGCATGACCCTCCTAACGTCGGCGGTCCGGGCCCCGGCTCGCTCATCAATTACACGTCTGTCGGGGCCCTCTCGTGACGTCACTGCACCCGTCAACAGGTGCTCGTAGATGCCTAATGTTTTATTACATGTAAACACTCATATTAGAACTACATTAACGTGCTCCGTACGCAATGAGTTAGCTACTAATACTCAATACTATATAGAAACGTAATAGTTTTATATTCTTGTTGTCCCATTCGAAGCGGCCAATTGTAGTCGCTGCCTATCCCATGAAATATAGAATTGTACCAACACTGATACATATATTTAAATACTAACTGTTGCCCATGATTCGGCGGCATAGATTACAGACAAAATCACGAGAAAAGTTCGTATTTCTGTAGCGTGTGTGTTGTCCTGCTACATAAGGTTTTAACATTGCCAAATTACATTTAAATCAATTTCGGCGTGAAAGAGTAACAGACATCCATCCACACTAACAAAGTTACGCATCTACTAGTGGGACAGGGATCAAAGAAACCTTTACTCTTCACAAGACTGTCACGTAGACAAAAAGGAGGATATTTTTATAGTTTGAAGAGGATAGTCACGCCGGCGTGGTACGGCTTCAATGCTGCAATTGCATTAAATACATAATATATAGGAGGATAAGGATAACAGTTTTATCATTATAAACAGAACTATTAAATTCGTGCACTAGTAATTCATTATTTTCCATTGCGATCGTTCGCTTACGGAACGCCGTCGCCTCCTAGGTACAGCGCCGGATCAACAAAGCAGCCAAAGTGTTACTTGCTTCGGCACACGGGGTCTTACAGGCGCTCATAAGTCAATGTTTACCGGTTAATGCAGATCCTATAACAATCTATGTGACCCTAATAATCTAAATCACAACATCGGGGCCACCTGAATAGAATTTGCTACAGATGCCGCGCTTGCTTGAACCTCAATAAGCAACTGCCCAGGTAGTACAACAGTTCCTAAATAGATGAACACCCACAATCTCCCGGCGAAGCTGCGCCGCCCGATAGTCTTGCCTTATAATATGATCATTATTTGCGTGTTTGTGATTTATGTGGCCGGCGGGCGGCAAGCGTTGGGTAAAGGGCCGTAGATCGTGATTAGCCGCTCTCAGCTTGATCCCGGACAGTTAATTGAGACGTCTGTCATTATTTATACGGATGTTATAGCCCCCCCCCCCCTCCTCTCCGGAACGGCAAGCGTATGTTTCTTCACTAAACCACATGCAGCACGTACATCCTCTTGCTTGCGCTGCTGCGTATTGACTCGACACATGCTTAGTGCATTTAAACTAAAATTAAGCTATGATTTACATGAACCTGTGCTACGGACTTGTTTATTTTAGTAAAGAAATAGTGTTGGCTCTACATCAATGCTTCTGTCTATTGTGTCATTTCATTAGGCACATCCCTATAAGGAGGTGAAAAGCCAGGCTGTACCTTCTTTTCACCACGTTATAGGAATGTGCCCTGTGAAATATGTTTTCAGTGAAATATATGAAATGATCAAATTACCTACCTGGGTTCTGTTTTCGACAGCAACCTGCGGTTGCAACCGTTACCCCGTACGCTGCGATCCTGCCAATGTCAATGAGCTACCTAACACTGATAGAATTTTGTAAATCTGCCGTGGCACAAACAAACACTTCTGCTTTATAAAATTCTATATAGATAATTAAATGAATATAACATATTTCCAGTGACAACAGATTTTCTTATTTCTATATGAATTTCACACTAACAGGTGAAAGATAACCATACAATATATACACATCGAGGTGAAAACCATGTCAATGTGGAAAAAATAACTTAAGTTTCTTTAAGCCTAAGGTTTATAATATCACGGTAGGGAGATTACTTAACATATTGGTGAATTTCGTCAAGATTCCTAAAATGTATACAACAATTGTTAATCTACTTATAATTTTAGGTCCGGTTTAGATAGCTAAGTCAATACAAAAGCCGGCCAATGCAAGTCGGACTCCCGCAACTGAAGGTTCCCTATTTTGATATCATTGTGGTCAGGTTTTGTTTCTAATACACCATGGAATATATATTTTTAGCCACCTATTACCTAAAGCTGCACGAAACGCAACAGCATAGCCGTCACTTTATGGCGGTATGGTGTCAGTGAGAGGGACCTGACGATGACAAACAACATATGCTCTTATCTATCTATAGGTGGTAACATAAAATGTTTCTTCAATATTCTCTGTTCTTTCCATTTGAAAGAAATAAGAAAGGGAAACAGATTATGCATATTAATACCATGTCACTTTGAATACGTATAAATCCATAAGCTGTAAACAATAAAACGCACACGAGTCATGTTACGAAAAAAAACGTTTGTTTTTATATATATAAATCTTATAATACGAAGGATGTTTTTTTTAACGTCCCAAGTTTACAACTGTCGTATATTACGTGTGGATACTTTAGTTTTACGATGACTCTGAATGGTCACCACTATACAAAAGAAAGTCTCTAAAAAGATACAAAGAAATCCTTAATTTGTTTTGGTTATACGAAATACAAGTATTGTTATTTGATTTATTGTTTTGATTTGTGTCCGTCAGATCGGCGGGGGACGCAAACAAGTGACCAGTAAAATGTACCTACAATCGGAGAGTGATTTTTTTTTAAATTTAGGAAGTTTTGAAATTTAAATATTCTACTGCTCCATTTCTAAGCATATGGCAGACACAAACAATTTTCATTGTTTTTTTTAACATCAAATAGAAAAATATGTCTTTAATTAAACTGTTTTTAATGAAATAAAATATTTTTATTCTAACTAGAATATATTAAAATAATATCATCTTGGTCTTATCTAAACAGACCTTTTTTATATATTATAATATATTTTATAGTTAAGATCTTAACTTAGGTTATCCATATTAATTAATTATACGCAATATATGTATTAGGCTTAGACTTCGTTGACTCATATACTACCTGCCTATGATCAGCACAATAATAAAAATATATTTGTTGACCCATTGGAAGGGAGAAGAAAAGGAGGGCAACGCAACTGCATGACAATAATGATGGGTATTGATAGTTAGATAGACATTGTCGAAAGCCTCCAATTTCTTGTTTGTCCCCCTATACTATAAAAAAATGTTTAATTTCCTTACATCCATGACTGCATGTCAAAAAATGTTCTCTTATGTTTTGTGCTATTATTTATTCTGTGGTTGTTTTATAAAATAAACACGGTACAAGCGTGACAACTAAATTAGCGATCCTCTGAGGACTGTGGAGGAACGCGAGGCTTATTTATTTATTCGCGCAATCAACGGGACCCGAAAGAGTACCATGCGGATCTAAGCCATTTTATCTTATTATTTTAACATAAACCTTATTGTACCGTATTACAGTTTAATTTTAAATCCTTCTCGGTACAAAATGCTAAGTAAGTTATCGAATAAAAATGTATTTTATATGAATAGTGGTACGGTTTGATGCGGCGTGTAACGGGTTTAACGCGGGGAAGGGTGAAGGTATCTCGAAATAAATTGTCTCCGATATATCCCCGCACGTATTTTATAAAGCATTTACACCTTTATGGGATAGACGTATACTGACATTATTTTTATTTGCGTTATCGGATATACTTAACGTAATTTAAAAAAGTAAAAAACGCCAGTTCATTACAAACATAATTAAAATAAACTAACCATGAATGTTTAAGCCAAGCTTAAACGCGTATGCTCATTAGCTCACCCGTGCAAGATCCGTGAAAGACCCTGATAAAATTACTTAAATATGCTTTAGAACCTATTCTCATAGCATCCAGAAGATATAAAAAAATGTCATAATACACAGACATAGACGACGTGACATGAGATATTTACTTTGCACCAGGAGTTCGCAGCATATGCTGTACGAAAAAAAAATCGTTATATAATATATTAAGATGTTCCGGAATAAATGTCGCAGTGTGCGTCTCTCTTGCACATCCTTAAGCGGCGTATCAAACAGGATTAAACGAATGCTATAAATATGGCCGACGAGATTACAATAATTTGAATAATAACATTAAAATAATAATAATACGCCTGTGCTCTCCGCCGGCCGATGGAGTTGTCAACTCTTAATAGATTTATCTCGGTCATGCATCAAAATTATTACGTGCTAGCGTTGTTTAGCGTTGTAGTTGGGACCTCTGGTGATTATCGGGTCATTAGTCACCCGCCACGGCGATATTTATAGATTAAATTGGTACCGTATCGATTTTAAATCTTCATTATTTTTTATCGACACATCGGAATTTGTAGATCATAACTATGCCTAATGTTATTGAAAGCTCGAAAGATTTTGTAACAGATACCACAAGATTTTGTATCTACATTCGTTTGCGTATACCGTGTATATTTAGATATATATATATATATATATATATATATATATATATGTATATATATATATACATAGTCTAAATGAGAAAGCGGATCAGATAGTGTAAATAGATGCAAACAGATGATATGTAAATCCTTTGCCCTTGTACACTTATCACGCCGTGAGGTCCCACAATTGCATACCTTGTCACTCAGATCAGCGTCAAGGACAACTATTGATAATACAGTAATTACAATACTTCAAATATTGATTATAACTTCACCTTGTAAAAAACTGCTACGTTTAATTATCGAACCCCGTGTGGTCGTGAACTAAGTTATGAGCTTTTAAAAAATATAAAAGCTCCGACCTAATCTGATTATCTCTGTTTCGCAAAAAGCTTTTACGAATTGCAACAGTGCATATACTGCAATTCATATAAAAGGTGTAACGTATATAACATTTTAAAACGTGCTGTTTTTACAATATATATTTTATTGCTAGTAGACAAAAAGAATGCTACAGCACATTTACTTGTCTGTTGAACATCCCAACGATCCCAGACATCAAGAACAAATTAATTTGTCGTATCATAAAAGCATCATAAAACGAAGAAGGCGTTTGTTAATGGAAGTATCGAACTGCGGGATTATTAGAGCTTGATAACAAGTGATAAGCGTTAGATATAAAATATAAACGTAGGAATCCAAATATTCATTATCTTACATTTAAAAGTAAATCAACTTAGCCTGTATTGAGAGCATTGATTAAGAGCAACACGGCAGCTTTTGCGGGAAATCAGAGAGGGGCTTAAAGTGACAAAGTCATAGACTATAGAGCACATGTCCGCGGGTGGTTTATTGTTTTACAAGGGAGCCCTGGAACACCTCGCGCCCCACCAAACCGGGACACGATAGCTGTGAGCCGATGGAGGGCCCCAAGAGAACTCTCGTTGTGACTTACAAGCTAATACACACGTCTCATCGTCGTGTATAGTGTTAAGCGGGCTTGTACACATTACAACATTATAGAATACTGTACACAGGTTACGTTATCATATGTGTACTGCGTAGTGCACTGATAAAGTGATGCTTCTTCTCAAAATCCTATCCTATTAATCTATATTCATATATTGATGTCTTAAATTTACGCGAAAGTTGAATTTATTTTTTATATTCCCATACACTTTAAAACACAAATCTCGTATCACGATGTTTGTTCGGGTATGCGAAACTACTCGACCGATTTTATTGACATTCCCCACAGTGTTCTATCCAACTTAAGTTATAGATAATATTTAGTTTTGATTGTAAAGTGGGCGTTGATCAGCTTTGTGAGTATGGATGTACAGTGGTTATTCTTTCACGACTTGACGAATTCAGATGACCATTTGACAACCATTATTGACAACCATTATTGTCAGCTTTGAAATTGTAGAAAAAATGTATTTCTTACTGTCACAATCCCGAGGTATTTCATCATTCTGGAATAATAAGTCTTTGACCAGCCGGATTGTTGATTGTAGTGATATTTACATTATATTCATTATCATTATCAGGCCTTGTGAGTCCACTGCTGGACATAGGCCTCTTTAATGAACGCCAAGGCGGTCGATCTCCTACTTGCATCCATCCTGGACCAGCTACTGCATGGAGATGAGGTCTTCCATCATTTACATTATATTACATGGATTGTATACAAATTGTGATTGTGATTGATTGTTGATCCGCGCAGTACGCCCAAAAGTTTAACTGGCCCTTAGTAAGTTTTTCACATTAATGATAACGCGCAGTACATCAATATTACATAGGTACAGTTAAATAACGTCACGTTGGTAATAACTAATGGGTGTATAATATACCTTACGGAGTTCTTCTTATCTAAATGTAACGTTACATCAATTGTCTAAGTACTTGAACATGTTTCATCTATTAGGTTATGCTTTTCATTTCTTGTCACAAGACACCTTCTGACTTGAACGTTTAGAACATGTTAGGTACCTATTCCTAATAGCCGACGGGTAAAACTAAAACTAATTACACAAAATATTGATATTTTCAATTTAATTTGTGTTGGACGTTGCGCGACACTTCACGACATGAAACATAAAATGCGTCTATTATTTGGACCGTCCATTCCGTGAATTGAAACGTCATTGTGTCCGGAATGGCGCGGCGCTGTGTCTCTCGCGATCTGGGCTTGTCTCGCCCATCTTTGTCTTAAGCTTCCTGCTGGTTCTTTTTTCGTAGAGGTTTGTGTTTAGGTAGTAAAAGTGATCCATCACACGCAAGCTACTGCTCGGTTTACGACGCTCAGCCATGGAATGCTTTCCGTTATACTGTTTTTGTAAAGTGACAGACTTTAAGCGGATGTGTACTTTTATGTCCCGTTTTCTTTTATTTTTATTTTTTATCAATATTTTACTTGTAAATGGTAATATTTACATGATTTTCAAACGACGGATATTTTGTTTTATTCGGTAAGAAACGTGACAAGTTGTTGTCCTACTTAAAATCAGGCTTAGCTAAGTGGTGGCTTAATTAAGAAGCCTGACTTCTTGTCATTCAGTCATTATGCCAATGACTCCTGACTTCAATACATTCCTTGATCAATGTGAAATTTTACGTCAGGTCGAGAGTTTTATACTTTTTTTATTGTGTTATAACCTACCGTCATGGCTGGGGCGTTAAATTAAACTCTGTGATCAAAAACAATTGTCATAAAACTATCTCTGTCCTTGATTAATACCAAACTTAGTTACGTAGCTGCAGGCAAGTGAGAACTTGTCGCACTAAAAGGGGAGAGTGTGAATCCCGTAAAGTGAGCCTCATGGGTCCTGGATTAACTAGCTTCAAAGCCACTATTAATTGGACGCAAGAAAATAGCTGATTTGAATATATTTCTTAATAAATGTACAAAATAAATCGGCAAAGAACATTCAAGAGCAGCCTGTGTAGTCGTCTATTATTCTGTGCTCATTGTGCGTGTGGCTTTATTGTCCGCACAGTGGCCCTCAATGGCTCACCTAATGCTTGTTTATCATTGTTATCGTTTAGAACAAAACCCCCACATTTGGGATATGATACGTCGAGTACACAGTACACATTCCCGGAATAAGAAAGCCTATAAGATAGATTGTTTTGTTTTTTAATCGTAGTTTAATTCCATTTATTGTAGTTGCTTAGGGACTGCCTTAACAAACAGTTTCATTCAGTCGTTTTAACGTTCATATAATCACAACTACTGTCGCATTACTGGGTGGCCAACCATACAATAAAAGATCCGCATCAGCATTGGAATTCAAATACCTTTTTACCCCCTGTGTTATAATTATTTTAAATAAGTGGTTTGAGCATATTAGATTTTTGAATTACATACTATTAAAATTTATAGTTATATGTTTTTACTATTTCTAATATTATATGGAACTTTCATATTCACCTTTTTTCCATCCACTATGTATTGAGTAATAAGGCAGATACAACCATTATATTTATCTTTCACTCATCATTCTGATTATCAGAGTCGGAAATATAAATAAAATACAGTTTGGAGATCTATAGTTTACTATAATTTATTGGTGGTTTGGAATCCTATGATTTTGAGAAAGAGCCCCCAAGAAAAAATACAGTCTTACAATATAACAATAGCATTGTCTAAGCTGAAGGCAGGATATACATCATTTTAACAACGGCTCCATGACTACTCATTATTACAACATTTACGCTAACTAGTGGTTATAAGTAAACCAACTTATAAGTACGTCGAGAATACAGCCATATAAGTGTACACACATTAGTGTGACCTTACTAAATAAAAAACAATGTTTTAACTTAACTATGAACACCAGGGATAGTTCCGTCTTCTTCAGCGGTCGAGCCAGGAGTGTTCGGTGTCAGCTGAATCAGTTGCTTCTAAAGTTGTGAACAAATAAGTGATGAACCATCGGATGTTTCTAAGTATCTCTTTTTGTATCTTTTTCATTTTAAATTAAGTTTAAACATTAAAATCATATGTTGGAATGTTATTTACACTATTAGCCTATATATCAAGCCAGCAAGTTTCATTTTT